>JAAWXA010000008.1:19584469-19766146 GCA_038090715.1 Florisuga fusca
CAGCTCCCGGCGCCGTCCCCGCCTTCATGGCAGCCGGTCTCATCAGCGCGGCGTGCCCGGGGCTCCAGCGGGCTCCAGCCGGGACCCGCCCTGCCCTGGCAGGTCCCGCTGTCCGTGAGGCGCCCCTAGGGAGCCCCCCGGCGCTGTGCGTTTGCTTCACGGCGTGTCTGGGCTCTCCGGTGCCCGGGAGGAGCGCGGTGCTGCTGGGCAGGCCTCGCCGGCTGCGGCCGTTCTGGGATCCGAAGTGGGCTGGGGAGTAAGCGCAGGCAGGGAGCTGGGCTGCTGCCCTGCCATCTCGTTGCAGTGCCCTCCTCCCTGGCCGGGATGTCATTTACTCTTGTGACAGGGAAAAAAAAAAAAAAAAAAAAAAGGCATCTTAGGGTGGTATTTCTTATTTCACCGGTGGTTTTTAGGTAGTGGGCATGTTTTACTATGTGGAGAGCACAACTGGAGATCTGTGCGTTATTGTGGGTCCCAGAAGGTGACTCCAACCTTAACCTGGTTTTCTTTCTCAGGTCATGTAGAAGAGCAGATTTAATGTGAAGATGGGACTGTTGGTGTTTATGCGTAACCTGCTGCTAGCCCTCTGCCTCTTCCTGGTGCTGGGATTTCTTTACTATTCTGCTTGGAAGTTGCACCTTCTCAGATGGGAGGATTCAAGTGAGTATGATCTCTGTGTAACTGTTTCTGACCTCCATAAAATGTCTGTCAAATAGTTGCAATACTACTGAGGTGGTTCTGATTTAGTAGTATTAGAGGGATGTGATTAAGCTAAATCAAATGCTGGAGCTTTTAGTATACTTAGCGGGTTGAATTTGTGATTACCTAATGCTCTTTATGGCTTTACTTTTATTAATGGGTACAAAAGCAGTTTCACGTTCCATAAATCTAGTATTCGAGATATCAGTCCTCAGAATATTCTCTGTTAGTTTATGATTCCTACTTGTCAAAATAAAGAGTTGGTGTGCTGAGGCTTTTTTTCCCTGAATCCCTCTGTACATTTAAATATACCTAAGACAAGGGTTTCTGCTCTGGTGGATTTTGATTTCCTTCTGTAATCATAGATACTGGTTATCTCATCATCTTACTCTGTCCTTCAGAAATCCTCATCTTCTGTTTATCTTCCATGTTATTGTCTGCCAGCTATCTGTCATTTAAAAGGATGTCTCTCAACCTTTTTAGGTCCAAGAAGACATCTGACCTCATTGAATACAATCTGAGGATTGTTCTGTGTGGTTGTGCCATAAGAGGTTTTAGTTGCAATATAAATTATTCTGAGGTTTGTTTGCTCAGTTACGAGTCTTATTTTTGCTTGTGTTGATTGCTTTCTTGCTCACATGTGGGAACTGCTTTTTGAAAATATAAAAGCACGAAAACAATTCCCTCCTTTCCCCCTCCTGCCCAAAACACAAGCCTGCCTTCTTTGCAGCCATTCCCTGGGCTGTTTCAGGTGTCTCAGCTGACTGTTGCTCTCTGGATCAGTGATTGAGAAACACTGGTCCAGAAGGACTGTCTTTCTGTCTGACAAAAACCTGTCAGTCATATTCCTTCTTTGCTGTGTTGTGTTTCTTTGCATATTGCTGGAGGTTTCTACTGCTGGGCTTATTAAACTGAATATTTTTCTACCTCTATGTGCTAAGAAGTTTTGCATGGATATGCTTGGATATGACATTTGCACTTATGCAGTGATTTGACAGGAAGACTGCTGAGGTGTCTTGTACTAGAATGGCTATTTATAAAAAGAGATGCATGGTGTTTTTCTGAGCAGGGTTTGTTTTTTCAACCTTGTACTTCAGAGAGAGGGTAAAAAATCTTGATTGTCACCTTTTGAAAACCAGCCCTTTTGTCAATGAGGTATTGATAATCCTTCCTCCATGAGAATGTACAGTTAAAAGAAGAGTTTTGCCATACCATGATGTTATGAACTTATACCATCTGCTGTCCTTAGCTTCCTTTGTACCACCAGAAATTGCACTGGGACTTCCTAAAGCCTGCTAAATACCCTTCAGGCCACAATTGGTATGTGAACTTTGTCAGGAGGAGATGCTTTGTGTTTATGTGACATACACCATGATGCAGGAGTGGGTTCTGAATTTCAAGTTTTGCTGCTATGGATTTTGTGCCTTTGGTTTTGTGTGCTATTTGTTATTTTATGCCATGTCAGTCCCAGGAAGTTTTGTGGTAATCATGCCTTGAGATGATCTATATGCAAACACTAGATTTCTATAAATGGAGCACTTTTACCTGGAAAGATGATTTTTAGTTGCAGCCTAGTTAGAGTAATTTTTTTTGAGCGTACTGGCTGCTTTGAGGTACCCAGGAAATTCTGACAGGAGCACTGTAAAATGGTGTTGTAGACTTTTTGTTTGGTGTGTGCCTCCTTTTCTAATCTTGTGTGTAAAATGTGTTCTTCATTTATTCTTGGAAATTGCAGTGCTTGCCTTGAGCTTCCTCAACGTGTACAAAACAATGCTTGTTTTAAAATTTAGATTATTGATCATTATTAGTTGTCATAATTGACACAGGCTGTACCATTGTTCCTTTTCATCCAGACACTTTTGTAGATTGTGTCTTAACAGCAGTCTAGTCTAAGAGGGCATAATTTTGTGTGATTACATTTGAGAATAGTTAAGGTGGTACTGGTTTTCAGTTGATGTTCAGAGTTTTGTATGCATCAAAAAATGTTTTGTTATGTAATTTTACACGCAAGGAACTTTGGCAGTTTTAAAATACAAATTTAAAAGCCTGACTTGGGAAACTTGATAGGAAGAGTTAATGCTAAGCTTCTATAAATAAGCATTTGAAAGTTAACAAATGACAGAATTGAAGTTGCTCATTTAACCATGATTAGGCTTTCTTGGGCATGTGTAACATGATACATGGATAATGGTGCAATTACACTTTCTGTTTTTCTGAAGGGGAGCCTTGCTTAGTTCAGTGTGCAAGATAGGTGGTGCTTGATACCTGTTTATGGGTTTATTTCCTGAATTACAGTTCAGTGTGTGACCTTGTAAATTTCCTTTAGATTGAGATGATAATGCTGATGTCCCCAAAGCCAAAATTAAGTTATTTGTGTTGATTTTGGGGGACTCAGTAATCTAGGAATATTGATCTTCCATGTGAGCTGTTTTCTTCTAAAACTTCTTGCTCCTTTCTTGTGACCAGGGTCTTTATTCTGTGTAATAGTGACAGCCTAGCTTCAGTAGTCACATTCATTTTTTCTCTGTTTCTTTCTTTGTGCTAGATGAGGCATGAAACTAAGCTGATCCTGAGATCCAGCACCCTTGCAATCTCTTCAGAGGCTGGTTTTAGTAAAATTGACCCCTGTATTTAATATTGAACATAAATTTGCTATCGAGTATGGTGAAAAGTACTTATCTGCTTTCTTCCTGCTTCTGCAGTTTGTTCACTTAATGTTTTAAAAAAATTCCCGTGTGTGTTGATGTTATGGATTAATTTGAATGGTAGCTCTTTTAGGGAATCTGGTCACGATGAGACTTCTATGTTTGTACATTTAGCAGTTAAAGTAAATGTATGGTTAAAGTAATTTATTTATTTGTATTTCTGACACCTCCAAGAAAGGAGAGTAAACTTCCCAGTAGAATGAAAGATACACATAAACATCCATTGAACTTGAAATCTGTTCTCCTTGAGTGATGCCTTCGTGAGTTCTGAGAGATTGTACTCCTTCCTGAGTGACCCTACACCTTGCCAAAATACAAAGGAGAACAGGAAATAATTTTATCTATAAGGCTAATCTTTCCTGTGACAAGAACAGATTGAATTCAGCTAGTGTGAACTAATAAGGTTGAATTAAGCTCAGCTGTTTCTTCCATTCAAGACAGAGCTCCAGTGATTGCTGTCCCTTTCTCATCCTTCCAGTGAACATCATGGCTGGCTGCTCTTCTAGGAGCCTTGTTTCCTATCAGTGGTAATATATTATTAGGTCTCAGAGGTAGCAAACTGCAAAAAAGGTGATGTGTAACACTGTGTGAATGCAGGAGGCCTTTTGAGTTCTGGTGATCGTGGGGAGTATGTGAGCCATGTTTAGGACAGAGGTAAGCTTCCCTTTTTCCTTTATTGATTTCTGTAATGCAGCTTCAGTCTCTGGCAGTAGTGGTAAGAGATGTTGGACATTCTTCCCAGATGAGCAAAAATGACAGATGCTGCAGCCCTCTGATTAAGTGTTGAGTTGCATGGAGGTGTGCTAAGCATGTGGAACTGATAAGGTGATCTGGGTGACAAAGAAGGAAATAAGAATTTTGGTATCAGGTTTAGCTGTCCTGTACATTCTAGAAGGACCTTGCAGCATCAGGGAATCATAGCTCTTGTCCCTGTGTTTGTGGACACTGAGTTGTCAGGGAGTTCTTATATGGTGATGGCAGCAATAGGGGCAAGTTTTCAAGGTCCAAGACATGCACTGCAGCCTCTTTCCTAACAATTCCCTGTCCTTTCCTCTCTACCTTTCCTGGTGCATTTGGCTCTGAGGAGGAAGGAAGATGTTATCTTTTAAGAAGTCAGCATGTGGGAGGTACCCTGTTATCTTTGAAAAGTAGGATGAGAGATGGATTCTTCCTGACAGTGCCTCTTAGATTTGCTCTATCAGTTTGGAGGAATGCCTTTTACCCGTAACTCTGAGGGACAGAGTACAGTCCTTTATAAATTAAAAGTTAATACCAATATTTCTTACTTAACCTGGTATGTGCATAGCCAGTTTTGCTGATTATGATAGCTGATTTGCTACTATTAAAAATAAATGTGTTGTAAGGAAGGAATGAGTCTGTTAAAAAATGTCCTTGCTATGGAAATATTAGACTTATTTCCTAAAGGCAAGGTTTTTTTGCTTTGTTTTTGGTCTGTAAGAGTATTGAAATATTTATTGGACAGGGACAGTGTGATACAGTTTTCCTGTTCTCTGTTGTATTTCTATCTACATTTCCACTAAAGTTAAAGTGGAACTTAAAGAAATCCATACTCTATATACTTGTGCCAAAACCTAAGTTAATACAATTTGTAGCTGTAGGTTTTGAGCTTACCAGTTTGAGTGGGGCTTTTGAAGCATCCTCAGGTATTTTCTGTTGATGTCTCCATGAAGAAATAAAGTCACTACTCTGTCATCTGTTGCTCAGTGTTATTTTCAACTCTAATTCTGGAAAGGCAGCCAAAGCAATAAAGCTCTGGATGAAATTTTCTGAAGGTATTTCAGGACCCTTATCCTTTTTTTTTTTTTTTTTTTTTTTTTTTTTTTTTTTTTTTTTTTTTTTTTTACTCACTTCTGGTTGCAGGTTTTTGGCCTGCTTGCATTTCCATGGAAACCAGTCTCACAGAAAAAAAAGCCTAAATTAATAAAAAGCAGTCAAACCTTTATCTTCAAGATAAACACTGAGATCTGGCCTTCAAACTGAAATGGTATTTTTGTTAATTCTTTTATTTGGCACTAAAAATGTACTGAAGAAATAAATCTTTTTTTAAAAGGGTTTGGGACTTCCAGGCGCTCTCTCACATGGCCAGAGCCTCACAGTACGTGTGGTGGTATCTAGAGTGGCTACAACTTTTGCATATTGAGCATCATTTGTTCTGTTTTATGAAAGTGGATTTTGATGACTTCTGACTTCTTTCCATTCTGTTGTTAAATGAGAAACAAATAAAAAACCCCGTTTAGTTGGTGTGTGAACAACTAGGCCACAGAGACAAACTCGTGCCCTTTGTGGAGGGAGGTGTTTAATAGCTTTATGTTCCAGCCCTGATCTCTGGGAGTTACTGTCCTACTTGCCTTTGCCAAGGGAAGGAAATGTAGGAGTGCTCCTATAAAAAAATAACATTTCAGGGTCATTGAGAGCATAAATCTCTGATTAAAGTGGTTTGAGCTAAGTTGACTGAATTTATGGTTGGGTGGATGCAGAAGCATATCCTTCTTTACTGGAGAATTAAGAGGCACTTTATGCCCCTGTTTTGAGTCTTACGTTTCCTGAAGCTTTTTTTCTTTTTTATTTTTTCTTTGCAGGAAGACTGGAAAGAGAATTGAGACAGTTTATTGTGAATTCACTAATATTTGTGTAATTAGTCTTCAAGGATTGTTTCATGTACTCAGCTGTTTTATAGTCTGCATTAGTTGTCTACTTACTGCACCAAAATTGAGAACAAATGTTTAGAAAAGTTGTAGTAACATTGATCCAGCTACAGATTAAAGGAATCTCTTTGCTACTTTTCAGATGCTTTAGGGATTTGAGGATCACAGTGATAATTGAAATAACTGTTTCAAGTATGAAGTAATGTTATGGAAACAGTAGTGAATATTAGAAACAAAGATGTAAGAATAGGAGTGAAAACAAAAGTCGTCTTGTAAGGTAGCTGTCTGGTAAAGCTGTAGTAAACATGGCAGGGGGCTGGCACTAGATGATCTTTAAGGTCCCTTCTAACCCAAACCAACCTGTGATTCTGTGATGTTTTCTAAGAATTCTATTGGGCAGAAGTGTTTTTCTTGTGTTCAGCCTGGAACTGAAAGCTTCAGTCCTCTGAGTGTAGTGGATGATTCTCTTACTGGTGCAGAACACAGAAAAATGGATTAAGTGCTCAGAAATTGTTTCTGCTCTCCAGGTGACTTTGTGCTTGGTAACCTGCCAGTGTTCATATCTTCCATGGCAGTAGTTGTGCCAGCTGCTTTTTGCTTGGCTGGAGACCTGTGTGTACGTTCCCAATGCCCCCTGCTCTGCCTGTTTGATGCAACCACAGGGAACTGCCTGCCCTTTCCAGAGGCAGCTGCCTACCACCAGGACAGAGGGGACTGTCTACTTGGTGAATGTGAACTGGAACTTTTAAAAGTGCGTTAAGGAGTTAAAACCAGAAACAAGTGAAAAAAAAAAAAAACAACCCAAAACATTAGGGGTGCCTCTGTCTTTGAGAAGGCAAAGGTAGGCCAGGTAGAAGGCAAGGTAGGCCAAAGAAACAGAGGAATGAAAGAGCTTCATCTTTTTCTGGTCTGTTACTGCTTATTTAGTAAAATACCCAATATCACTTTACAGGCTTTCTGTCCTAGGGGGCTTGTGGTGACTCCAGAAATTTCTAGTGCTGCTGTAATGTTAACAGTTCAGGACAAAACTCTGCTGGGGCAACAAGAAATTATGCATGACAGAGCATTGAGGGAGGGAGCAAGGCATATTGCCTCGTCCTTGGGATTTTACTAGAGGAGGAAAAGTCCCTGGACACTCTTCAGGAGTTAGGAACCTGCAGAGGCAGGTTTGGTGAAGGGCATTAAGAGCATAGCACCCAAAGTACTTTGTGGATTGAGGAGTGGCTGTAATGCTGTCTTTGTATTCATCTCTAGTCTGTCTTTGTTTTAGTCTTTTCAGCCCTTGGTTACTGTTTCAGGTCTGAGCTGCTGCTGACTTTTTAGCAAAATAGAAAAGCAAGGTACAAAAGTACTTTTCCATCCCCCTACTGATAGATAGACTTTAGTTTTGCATGACAAAATAGTGAAGTGCTTTTGCTTCTCTTGACAGCAGCTGTTTGAGTCCCTCTTCAAGCCTTTGTATTTCTCAGTTTATGAGACTAGATGATGGATGCAACTGAGGAACTTGCCCACTTTAAAAGAGTGTGATTTTATTTGTTTCACTCAGTTGACCTTAGCCTGACAATGTTTCACTTGCTCAGCTTTTGTGCTTTTCTCCCTGTCCCCCTCTCAACTTTGGGAAAGGCATGTTCCTTTGACTTGTGATAGGCAGATAGGGATGGTGTTTGTAAGAGGCAGCACAGTTTCTTAGATGCAGCTGAAGCTGTGTCCTCTGATACAGTTTTTCAGAGGTCAAAGTCAGCAGCTTTCTGTATTCTGGAAGGTACAATGCAGTGAAAGCACTTTACCTCTCCTAGCAATTGCTCTGCAGCTGAGTGCTTTCAGAGGTGAAAGGATTTATTCATCTCAGCTGACTGTGAACCCCTTAGCAATGAGTTCAGCTGGAAACAATACCTCCCTGTGAGGGCTGTCTCATCCTCCTTAGCAAATGGATCTCTGCCTTCCCCCCATCTTGTCAGTGAACATCCTCTTTGTGGGCAAAGCATAAACCTCTGCCCTGTAGCCATTTCATCAATAGCTGTAGTGCATGAAGATATTACCAGCCTTAATAGAAGCTCCACCCTGTCAGTTGTTTCATAGAATAGATCACACAGACTTCATTGGCTTTAGTACAGTCAGGCTGGCTTTGCATGCCTTTCATGCCCATTTCAACTCCATTTCACCTCAGTTCTGCTGATGTTGGGGCAATAAGGCACTAACATCTGGAACAAAGGAGGTAATATGTGATTTGTCTCAAGTCAGACAGCTGTTGGCAGCTGTGATCTTCTGACTGTGGCTTTAGTAGTGGTTCTTAACATGTCTATCACACTTAGAGATGCTTTGCAGGGTTTTTTTTCTAGATTTTTATCTTCTGCTAACCTTTTTGTCACTTTTGTCACTGTAATGGCTCATTTTTTCTCATTGCAGTCTAGGTTGACATCATGGTCTCAGGCTGAGGCAATAAAACATCCAAGCCTGGGTATGACTTGCAAGAACAAGTACAATTAGGTCAAGAGGTATAGCTCTGTATGAATTATGTATCTCTTCTGCACTTCAGAAGGAATGTAATTGTGCATCCAGGCATCAAGCAAAAAGTAATTTGTACTGCATGTGCATAACCTGAATGGATGTTTGAACCTGACATAGCTGATTTCAAGTGGGTACTGCTTCATGGCCCCACATGATTTTATTGCTCTTGAATGCATTGCTTCCTTGAGGAAGTAATAGTGTGTGAAGACAGTGCCGAAATTCTAGTCAGGTACAGAAACTCCAGGGTGTTTCTTAACCAGGTCTTGGTATTTTGAATAACCAAATACGTAAACAATCTAGATTATATATGTATGAGGTCTAGAATTTAGCATTTCTAGCTCTGTTCCAAAAAATAAAAATAAGAATATGTTAAAATTATCTATACCCATTTTTAAGATATTATAAAGATCTGTGGTGCTTGTCTTTTAACTTTTTTTCAGATGATGCTAGGATCAGGATCCCTCTTAGTCTCAGTCCCTGCATGTAATTTTTTTTTTTTTTGCAGCTGTTATTCTGTGGATTTTAGTATTAGGGATACTGATTAAACATGAGGTTCATCTGAGTTGCAGGAGTGCAGTAAGTGTGCCCCTTAATAGCTACTGGAACAAAAGGAGTGCAAAAAAGTTAGCTGGTATTTTTCCTAGCTACTGTGAGTGTGCATGTTCTGAGGAGTATCTGAGTATCTGTTCAAAATAAGAGGCAGAGATATGTGTATGCTTTAAAAGAAGGAGTGAAAATGAGATGGCACAGATATCTATAAAAGCTGAATTTTTCCATCAAGTGAGTAGCTGATGGGTTCCTACATATGAAGGCTTACTCTAAATAAGTGTTGACAAAGTACAGAATTTAAAACTGGAATTGCGTCTTTTTATCTTTGTCAGAAATTATTCAATTTCAGGTTATTTTTTTAAATACTATGTAAGAATTGCTTTTCAGCTTTGTGTCTGGATCCTAAGAAAAAAGATGTACTGAAAAACATTACTTAGGATGAAGGGTGGTAACTTAGACTTGACTCAGGAAGGCAGAGGGTGCTGAAGCACAGAAAGTGAAATTACTCCATCACACAGCAGCTCAAGGGCAGCTATAAATAGAATAAATGTCTCAAGGTTCTTGATCTGGTGTCCATCTGGCCGGATGTGGCTTGCTGTCTTGTAATTACACGTGCTATGTCTGCATAGTTCAGGAGAGCAGTAAAATGCTGAAGTTGCTTGGGGCAGAGATAATCTGATATTTGTAGAAACACAGCAGTATTTCAAAGTACTCTATTGATAATAAAATCAGTGATGGTCTGCACAGGCAGTGCTGGTGACTTGCCACGGGTATTGCAGCAGGTGTTAGTTGCTGCTGCAAGTTGCCTAAGATGTGTCAGTGGAAGTGCCTTAAGAACTGAGATGGAAATTAACAGTTGTGAATGATGGTTTGGGGTTTCTCAACCTTCAAATTCACCACATCAAAGGTACTTCATGATTTCCAGCTGTGTTAATACCACAACTGCCATTTTAAAGGTAATATTTTTTTTTAATAATGGAAATTTTTCATTTTGCTCTTTATACTTAAACACACAAATCTCTTTTCTCCTATTTAAACTTTAAAAAAAAAAATAAATTCAGACACAGACTAAGCCTCTAAAATTTCTGCTCAAAGGGTGAAAAACTGAGCTTTTGGAAAGAGGAGAATAATGGAGCAGTTGAGGCAGTTTTAACCATAGCAATCACTAATGCTCTGGGTATAATTAGAAATCTAATTACTGTGAATTCAGTTGCTAAGACATTTCTGTCTTTTGAGACTTGCCCCACACAATTCTATCACGTTCCAAATAGAGCATAAGTGTCTCTCCATTATTTTCCTAGGAAATCAATAATGCTGCTTTTTTCTGTTAGCGCTGCTGCTGTATTCTGTGTAGAAGTGCCTTATCTGGACACTGGAAAGACTTTTATTATTGTAAAATATGATTCATTATAACATTAGTTTCTATATATTTGAGTTCAGAGCTTTTATATTTGGGTCCAGTACTTCATTAGAAGCAGAAGCTTTAGTTAATACAATGTAAAGACTGCAAATAGAATTCTAGTGAAAAAAATATTAGTTCTGAATGAATTTTCCAAATTTGCCTTATATTTAAGGATGCTTCAGATACAGTTTGAATATTGCTAAACTCTTGAAAGATAAGGTGCAAATTGAAAATTAGGCCTTATTTGCAAGAATATGAAGTCTTCAGTATTTCATAATATATTATGCTCGTTGAATATTTTATTTCCCACAAAGTTAGTTTTGTAATTCCAACACACTGTACTATTTGAGAAATAGTTTGTGCCTCTTTGAATAGAGACCGCACCGTGACATGAAGGGATTGCCTTGAGTCCAGTGTTTCCTGACCTTTGAATGCTTTAGGTTTCACAGTGTAGTTACTAAAACTTTGTTTTTAAGAATTAAAAATAGCTCATAACTAGGGCTAAGTACTCTTTATTCTATGCTCTCTATGCAAATTACACTTCTGCTTCAAAGGACGGATGGATGGAGGACTAGAGAAATTTGCTTTTTAGCTGGCAGTTTGCTTTTTGGGTACAGCCCTGATGCAGGTGCAGAATTCCTTCTTATTATTTACTGTAATGACAACAGGAAATGGCAGTTGGGAAGTGAGAGGAACCCATTAAGTGATGAACAAAAAACTCGGTATCTGGAAGTTCAGACATTTCTCGCAAACTTTACAATTGTAGCATTAGAAAGAGCTAAGATAAATTCTTCTGCAGGCTTTAATGCAATTTTAGGAAGGTAGGACTACTTTGACTTTATTTAAGGCTTAACAGTGGAACCAGAAGTTTAAAAAAACCCTCTTGGCAGTTGCTTATTAATTGCTGGTTTTGACATAACCCTGAACCAGTACAAGTATACCTTGCTCAGCAGCTGTGTATTTGTTTGTGCCTTTGCAGGATGGAATTACCCCATAACTAGATTTCCTTATCCATGTCATGTTCATGGTGTTAGCTAACCCTGTGGTGGTTTCTTTCTTAAAGGACCTGTCTATAAATATGTTTGAGGTATGTGTACGATTAATTTTGAGTTTTTTCAATTGTTTGTCTGGAATTGCAGGACAAAACCTGCAAAATGATTTACCCTTCAGTCAGCTTTGCTGCCTGTGCTGTGAACCAGCTGGATTTGGAGAGGTTTTCAGACTTGTGTGAAAGTGTTTAGCCAGTGTGGGATATTCTCTCCAATCTCTCTCTTTGAGAGCTCTGTATAATGTACCTAGAACTGCCTCTAGGGTATCCCTTTTACGTCTTCCTATGTTACCAATTCTTTTTTTTTTTTTTTTAATGATTGTTTCTTTAAGCAACGATTTTTTTTTTAAAAAAGGCACATTGTATCTCATGCTTGATGAAGTGAAATTTGCATGGGATTTTGTGGCTTGGTTTTTTGTTTGCTTGTTGGGTTTGGTGGTTTTTTTTTTTGTTTTTTTCTCCTGAGGGATCAAATTTTTTGCTTGGTTCTCTGATCTGTTTTTCTTCTTTTAAATGTTTTAATACTTGTAAAGGCTAAGTAACACGGTAGGGTAGCAGTGTGAAATGAATTCTGGACATGTGGTGGTGGTGAAGTTTCTTCTGATCCTGTGGCTTCAGCAGCTTCTGCTCCCTGGCTTGCATTCCTGTATGATGGAAAACTTGTTTTCATAGTCAATTGGACCACCAAACGGATTTAGTGTGAAAATACAGAGGCCTCCTCTTCCCTTCCCCTCCAGCTCTTCAGGAAATGTTGTTTTTAATCTATACCATTCAGTCTAACATGCTTAAACTAGTATTTTTGCTAGAATATTCTTGCACCCAGGCAGGTGAAGGGTGAGGAAGATCCTGCAGCTTGCTGAAGCCTGGTGCTTATTGCAGGTACCGCCTGAGGGCAGCAGATATCTTCTGCTTCATCCCTCACCAGCACCCCCCCTGCCACGTCAAAACCTATTGCAGGTTGAATAAATAGTATTTTAAAGAGAACCACCACAAACAAACACCCAAAACAGACCAGACAGCACAGCATTCTTCTTGCCTTTGCAGTTACAAACTGGCAGCTGCCATTCCCTGGGTGGACAATGGTAATTACTACATTAAAAAAACTTCTATAAAGTCATTTAGTTTTAGAGTAGCAGTTTGGTGGAAGCTTGCCATTTAATATCCAGTCCACTAGTTTTGCCAGTAGCTATTTTCATAATCTGATGAAATCCTACCTTGCTACAAGTTTCTGGTTTTGCTACCTGACTTCTGTTACGGTCTTTGAGTTCTTTCTTCTAATAGCTGGATTTATTTATTTATTTACTTAAGTTCAGTTGAATTTATGCACATGTGCAAAAGGATCTGGGGAGAGTGGGAGACATTACACAGGGATGCCATGTGATGAACATGTTGATAATTTTTAAAACAACTACTAATGTTAATTTTGCATACTTCAATTAGAGAAGTATTAATTAAAATTAAATTTGAGAGGGACAAGTTTGTGTTAAGAAGCATGTCTGTTGTATACCTCTTTCATGTTTCATGGCAAAATATGTATGGGTTAGTTCTCCCCCTCCATCACGGGTAGCAATCTCATATAAGAACAGCTTTTCTGGTTGGCCTAGAGGTCCAAGTAGTGTCATGTCTTAGAGAACTGTCTGGTTCTGTGAGGTTAGCACTTACTGATGTTTCTCCCATCTCATTTTCCTGTCTTCCTGCAATGTGTGACCTTTTTCTGAGATAAATGTGTTGTCTTTTCATATAATATTGCCTGCAAAGATTTTCTGACTATTTTTGAAGCCTATGTGTAAGCTTCTGGTACCATCTTCCTAAGGTATTGAGCTTCCCAAATCAGTGGTGTGTGAAAAAGCACCTCGAAAGCCTAGTCTATGTTCAGAAAAGAATATAATACCTACACAGAGATTGGAAAATCTTAAGAATGTCTGACTAAGATTTTTAAAAAGCCAGATTTGGAAGGAGAATGAATCTTACATCGAGGTATTAATCTTCTTTATGTGAACTTACTGGAAAAAAAAAATTCTGATGGAACAGCATCTTTTAAAAATGCCTCAGATGTGATGAAATGGAGGCATATTCTTTCCTGTGAATTTTTGCCCTAAACTGGTAGTGGATGCTAGTGATAAGAAATCCTGTATTTTGACATCCTTATGATTTTAGGTCTCGTTCACTCTTTGGAAGTGGCTGGACAGTGACAGGTGCTCTCTGTTATTCGCACTTCCCTCATGCCACTGCCACTGTACTGATAAATACTGGTAAATCTACCCAGTCAACCTCTTTTCAATTGCCCCACGTTTCCAAAAGTTTTTGATGTAAGCATCTAAAAGATGAAGTGCATATATCACATTGTTTCTTTGAAAGCATCTAATCTCTGTCCTTGCTAGGTTCATGTGTGGTAACTATTGATACCATAGCAGCACCCACTCTGTGGTTGATTGATGCTGGTCTCAGTTACTTCCTTGTGGTGTTGTTTTAAACCTCAGAAAAGATTAATAATACTCCATCTTCTAGCTGAATTTGATGCTGAGAAGTGAACTAAGACTTAATTTGGAGTAATCAGTCAATCAATACCTTCCTGATTTGCTTTTGTAGCAAATTAAGTAGGCAGTGTTTTTCTGGAGCAGAATCTCTGTATATTTATTTAGTTTTTTAAGACGGATTTTTTTTTTCACTTCTTTATGACCTGAATTTATATTAATATACTTTATTTTATAAATATTTTATAAATATATTTTATAAATATTTTATAAATATAGTATAATATACTATACTTTATTTTAATATAATTCACTTAGCCGTTATCTTTGCAGGCTTAGTAGTAAAAAGAGCTCTTACACCAAGTATAATGGCACTATACTCTCACAACTGTGCACACACACATGTAACATGAAAAGAAGTGGGAAAACAAAGTTTCCATCTTGTATTATGTACCCAAATATAGGAATCTTGAGAAAAATACACCTAAATGTATTAGTCTTCATGTCCCCTTTACTGTCCAATTCTTTCTGGTTTAAAATACCTTTTCAACAATTTTCAGTGTTTTGAGGGACAGACTGGGACTTTGCAAAATTACAGGATCCCACCAGTTTGAAGGAGGGTAAGGAAGTCTCTAGTCCAACCTCCTGGTCAAAGCAGTGTCAGTTATTAGATGAGACCTGGTCTTTGTCCCACCAGGTTTTGAAAAAATTCAAGAACAGAGACTGCACAACATCTCTTTACAAGCTCTTCCATTGTTTCATTGTCTTGATGTTGAACAGTCTTTTCTTTACATCCCATCTGAACTTCTCTTGTTTCAACTTCCACCCAGTGGCTCTCATCATCCCACCATGCAACACTTCAGGAACCAGGCTCTGTTTTCATGGTGATCTTACTGCAGGTGCTGGAGGGCTGGTATTCTGTCTTCCCAAAGCTTTGTCTTCTGCAGGCTAGAACAAGCTTTGTCCCTCAGTCTTCAGTTAGTGCCCTGGTATTTAATCATCTGCACAATCCCTTGTTTGTCTGTAGCCCAGGCATGACGCAAATACAGATGGCTCATTGTAATTTGAAGGGTTTTGTGTTGTTGATTTTTTTTTTTCCCTAAACTTTTTTCCTGCTTCATGTCAGTTAAATAATTCTACATACTTTCTGGTATTTCAGATACTGTTTCAGACATCTACTTACTGTAGATTTTTTTGCACTGGAGGTGTATGACAACTGCATTGGAGCTTGTTGAAAAAATGCCAGATCAATAAAGAGGAACGTAACATTGAATGTACAATATTGAATGTATTGAATATATAAAAATGATATGGGTAATGGTGTTGCTACTACAAAGGCCTTTGGCTTCTTAAGAAGCTCAGTCCAAATGCAGTCATTCTTAAAGGAGTATAGAACAGAGGGGTTAGTAGAAAAGCAGGTCTTCAGGCAGCAGACACCTTCTTTAGATAATTTGTTCCATGATGCTTTAGTAGAGCAATTTTTCCTAGTGTCCAGTCCTAACCTCTGTCTTGTGGCCATGGTCACTTACTTCCCCTGAAGGACATCCAGGATGGTGTGGGCATTGGGTAAGTTTTCCCATATGCTTTTTTTTTTTTTTTTTTTTTTTTTTTTTTGTGTGGTATTCCAAGATAATCATGACTTTTGAAATTCCAGAGCTCAACAGATGAGAAAGACAGTGGCTGTTTGTGCAAGACTACTAATTTAGGCTCTGCATACTTGACACAGAGCTATTTAGTAAGCTCAGAATAACAATGAGCTATTTGGAAGAGGATTACTGTCAAGGACTGGTGTGAAGATGATGGTTGCAAGGCAAGCCATCCATGGATGTGGTAATTGGTTCCTCCTGGAAAAGACAGTGCTGCTGAAAATAGCTGGACTGGGTGTGAACACTGCTGCATTTGAACTGCTTTTGCTGCTGCCAGCTGTTGTTGATAGGCATGTCTGGGTTGTGACTGAAAATGTGGAGATATTTGGAGTGTTGAACATAGGTTTTACCTTCACTGAAGTGACTGCAAACTTGGGTTTGCGACCAGTTTCGGAGAGAGTTGTGTGACTGCAATGTGTTGCATCCAAAAGGAGTAGCATCCTTAATGCCTCCCTTGTGTACTTGTTTGTTTTTTTAAATCCTTTTGATTATTTATATTGCTTATTCTGTCATGTTTCAACTTTTCTGGATTGCTTTCTTCAGCTTCTCCTAGTTCTGTAGTTTCTGGTAGAGGGCAGATGTTATTTTCCAAACTATTTTTGAGGTAGTTTATTTTTATATGTCTGGGACTCACACTGAGCTCTTTAGATCTCTCCCATGAATTGCTTCATTGATTCAAAACTCTGTGGTGCAGGAACACTTGAGGTTTTCCCTTAGTTGTGCAGTAAGATGGGTGCTGATGGCAGCCATACTCTGGTACCTTGCCAGTTCACCTACCCTTTGAATTCTTTTACCTGTTGCTCACAAGTGTCTGTCCTTCTGTCTGTGACTGCACCAACAGTAATGATTTTCTGTTTTTCATAGGAGCTCCACTTGTCCTTCAGAGGTGAGATCTCTAAACCATTGCTAGCTAATAAGCAGTGACAAATACCATCGTGTCTTTTCTTTCAGGAAGAGTTAAGCAGTGCTAACCTAATGAAGTTCAACATGGCCAAGTTCAAGGTCCTGCACTTGTGTTGGCACAACCTGAGGCACAAATACAGGCTGGAGGGCAAATGGGTAGAGAGTACCTCTGAGGAAAAGGACTTGAAGGAGTGGTAGTAGATGAGAAGATTGACATGAGCCTGCAGTCCAGCTTGCAGCCCAGAAGGCTGACTGCATCCTGGCAGAATGGGCAGCAGGGCAAGGGAGGTGGTTCTGCACCTCTCCTCTGCTCTTGTGAGACCCCACCTGGAATACTGAGCACAGCTTTGGAGTCCCCAGCACAGGAAAGATACAGACCTGTAGGAGAGGGTCCAGACAAGGGCCACGAAGATCAGAAGGCTGGAGCACCTCTGCTACAAAGACAGACTGGGAGAGTTGGGGCTTTTCAGCCTGGAGAAGAGAAGGCTCTGGGGAGACCTTCCAGTACATGAAGGGGGCCTACAGGAAAGCTGGGGTGGGGGAGGGTAGTAAGATACTAGAATAGGTTGCTTAGGGACTCGAGCACAAGTCCTGTGAGGAATGGCTGAGGGAGCTGGGGGTGTTCAGTCTGGAGAAGAGGAGGCTCAGGGGAGACCTCATCACTCTCTACAACTACCTGAAAGGAGGTTGTAGCCAGGGAGGGGGTTGGTCTCTTCTCCCAAGTAGCTACCAGTAGGACAAGAGAGCATGGACTTAAGCTCTGCCAGGGGAGGTTTAGGTTTGATATTAGGAAGAAATTCTTTCCAGAGAGGGTGATCAGGCATTGGAATGGGCTGCCCAGGGAGGTGGTGGATTCCTCCATCCTTGGAGGTTTTTAAGAGACTGGATGGTCTGGTAACCATGGTGGTAGTGGATCAAGGGTTGGACTTGATCTCAGGTTGGACTTGATTTCCAGCTCAGCTGATTCTGTGATTCTGTTGTTGATGCCCCTTCCCTGAAAGTGTTTAAGCTGGATGAGTCCTTGTGCAGCCTGGTCTAGTGGGAGGTGTCCCTGCCCCATGCAGAGAGGTTGGGTCTTGATGATCTCTAAGGTCCCTTCCAACCCCAACCATCCTATGATTCTGTGATTCCTCGTGTATTCTTCTTCTAAGCTACTTTCTTCTTCTTAGCTACTTTCTAAGCTACATTGTTAAATGTTTATCAGTTCCTCCTAGTATGTGCCAGTGTACACTTTATAAAACATTTTAATTGAAAGCCACTATTTTAAGTTATTTCCTTTGTCCATGTCCAGTGGGAGCTCTTAGGATGAATGTTTCCAGAAGGCTCAATTTTGCCTCAGTTGCTGGGTGACTTCCTTCCTACATCCTGTACTCGGATCTGGAATGTCTGTCTGGTCCTATAAAAATTTTTGGGAAATGTGGTTCTATGCTATCACATGAAGAATAAATCCCCTGCAACTGCATGCTAGATGCTGTACTCTCAGGATTATAAACACGTGGAGGCACTTGTCTATTAGAAGCTTCATCTTGAAGATAGGAGCAAGTCCAAGTTAGGTTGGTTTTTTTTTTTTATTTCTCGTTCCACATGTTTCTCCATCAAGGCAAATGCTTTTGGCTTCTCTTGAAGGACAGGCTTAAAAGGGTCTCAAATATCTAGATAAATGCTGGGCAACTGTACTGAGAAGTTACATTGCTGTGATTTGTAACCGTCCTGAGACTTGGAGTGTAGAGATAAATAACATGTCTTCTGCCATTATTGCTGTCATGATGTTAAAAATGGGTGAAACTTAATTTTTAGTATTTTTTTTTTAAGCACTAGCAGCATAAAGATGTGAGAATAGGTGTCCTGAACACTCAGTCTGTTGGTAAGCAAGGGATGGTGTTAAATTCCAAAATCTGTATTTAAGCTTAGAAAAAAATATCAGTCTTTATTTTTATCTGCTTATTTTCATGTTTATGATGTGTAACTTTGTGCAATTATCTTGCATTTTTGTACTCCTTTCACTCTGTCTTTTAGCCCAGAAGCCTCACTGGCATTAAAGAACAATTGGGAGAGACTTGAAACTGCAAGGGGGTGTCCTTTTCTACTCTGTAACTGTTTAGTTACTTTCTAAGATACTTACGTATTTAATTTGTAAATTAATTGCCCTGCTTTGTTTTTTTCTTAGTGTGGGTTACTATATTTCATTTCTAGTACTGTTTATTTTCCTGGTTATCTGATCTTAAATATTGCTACTCATTTTAGAAGCTGTATTTCTTAATAATGGACACTCAAAATGTTTTCCTTCATAGGAAATTGTAGAAAATAGCCTTGTAAAGAATTGTAGGAGGTCTTTCTCTGGGCCTTTAGAAACAATATTTTCAACATAATTTTATGCCAACGTGTCAGAAGTGCTCGATAAAATCTAATGATAGAAACTTGGACAATCTATCCAAGTGCTTAATTATTCTTCCCTGTAGGCACATTTTTCCTCATGTCTACTCTAAAATGCTTTGGTCATAATCAAGTCAATTGCAAGGGGTTGTTGTTTTTTGCTTTGTTTTGTCAACATGTTTATGTATTTTCGGTTATTTGATCGGCTTCTTTCAGTCTTTTTTTCATCAGATTTGGGATTTTTAACCTTTCTATCGGATAATTTTTTTAAAAAGTCTGATAATTTGTACTTCTAAAGACTCTACAACTTGTGCGTGTGTTTTGTGGGGGGTAGTACTCCAGAATATATCTCTCTGGGGACTCTGTATGAGTGGAGCAGAAGAATGTGCCTGGCAGTTACACTCTAGTTCACACTTTTCAGTGCAAAGACATTTCAGTATTGTGGTGGTGATTCAAATCCACTTCCCAATCACTGCAACTCATGATTACACCATTATGTCTGCTTGGAAGTACTGTGTTCCCTTTCCAAGATTGAAATATTTATGTACTTGCTGTATACGTGGCTGTTTTGTTGCTGTTGCTGTGGAATGTATAAAAGTGTGGTTCTGAGTTCCGTGATGGAAAGACATGAAACCATCTTTGAAGCTTAAAAGTTGTGTTCTTTGGCCAAAGGCAGTTGGCTGATGCCTCCAGTCTCTTCAGAAAAAGACACTGAATGAAGTGGAAGTGTCTTGTTGGCAGTATTATTATGGATAACATCTTCTGTTGGGCTTTTTTAAGTTTCAAGCTTAGTAGACATTTTCTGTCATGTGCATCCCTGCTCTGGTACGGGGTTGAGATCAAGCAGTATAAGGTTCTTTCCAACAGAGTTGTACAGCTTTGTTTGTTCTGTCTCTGTACTGAAGGATTTTAATTTTCTATTTTTATTTTTTTCTGAAGAATTACACTTCAGTGCATCCATTCACAGTTCAATTTTAGAACAGTAATCTTCACCGTGTAATCCAGTTACTGTTCCTTGCTCCTGTGTATCTTCCCTTCCTTGCTGCTCCTTCACATAGGCATTCTGTGATGAATGTGCTGTGCTTCAAATCAAACTTAGGAGCATTTTTTCCCTATCGTGCTCATGTAGTCTGTGCTTATCCTGCCTCCCCTTGCTTTCTACGTGATGATGATAACAGTATGTAGACCCAGTTTCTGAACTTCTCTGCTGATAAAGATCATCAGCTAGACACTGTGAGCGTGGTGATTCCTGAAGTTTGTCTTCTACTAAAGCTTCACTGTGACCTTCTGTGGATGGGTCTGGAAACTTCTTTGCAAGGAGAAGCTAAAGGACTCTCTGCCTGACCCCACAGTTTCTGCTCATGCTGTGCTGGATCTGCAATGTGGTTGTTCTTCTGTCAGCATGGGGGTGGTGGGTGATCACAGAATATCAAAAGTAGAGGAGTCTGCTTGTGTTGTTACCCCTGGGGCCTTCTGCAGATGGGATTCAGCCTTCGAGCTGCTTTTTGAAGAACCTTCTGATATAATATTTGGATTTCTCTATGATGTGTGGCTACTGGATGATGCACTAATTTTATAGTCCATTTTTGGCTTTGCAGAAATGATCCAGAATAATATTGCTGTGTTGCTTACTGATTCAGGTCTTTCCTAGAGGATAGTCTTCAAATTTATTTATTTTATTGGGAAAAGAACTAGATTAACATCGATCTTGGGAAAAGAATTAGATTAACATCATAAACAACTCAGAACCTGACAATATAGTGGGAAGAGACAAACTTGGAACATCTTTACAGGAAACTGGGTAGTTAATTAATACAGCTAGGTAGGTGTTCTTGATGTATCGAGTGTTACGATGGTCAGGGCTGGGATTCATCTCATGCAATGCTGCTTGGTAACAGTAGAGGGTACTGTTGTTGTAATATACAAATCGAGATTTTTTTTTAGGCGGAACTTGTGTTTTTTTTCCTTTTTTTTTTTTACTCCTACTGGTCATTGGAACTGCTGACCTGTTAATATTACATAGTCATCTCTGGGTCGCCACCTTGTCTTCATTGCATCCATTTATGGATTTACTAAGTAATTTTGTAGACAGTCCCATAATTAAGTGTGAATGTTTTCTCATTTTCTTCTGCCACAAAAGCTCTTCAAAGATGTTTCTTCTGATAGGGCTTGTTTTTCCTTTAGTGTTGTGGAAAGATTGTTCCTTCTTTGTGCTAGATTTAGGTGTTGATTATGTTGATTATGACAGCTTTATGGAGAGGCTTTTTTTCTGGGGGGGAAAAAAAAAGAAAAAAAAAAAAAAAGAAAAAGGAACAAAAATGGTTTGGGGACAAAATTGCAATTATTCCATCTCTGTCGCTGGGCAGACTTACAACAATCTCTCCTCCTCTGTTTTATTTACCACATTCTTACATAGTCTCTGGCTGGTGTTGACCACAGAGTTGCGTTTTATTTGAATGTTGACAGGTGTGCATTTATTTAAGTCCTGCTTTTAAGGAATGTTACCACTTTGCCAGGGATCATTTCAGTTCTGTGGACAGGACCTGAGGTTTCCAAATCAACATTTCTGAGGGTATAGTTACATGGTATGTTGATTTTGGTGGCAAATCTGATGTAAATAACTGTGTAGTAGCGTTTTTAAGGAGTGTTTTGGGTTTGGTGGTTTTGGTTTTTTTTTTGTCCCATACTTTTTCAGTGATCTAGTTTACAACCTCCCCCCACCCTGTGAGCAGTTGTCTTGAGTTGCCACACAGGGTGTGAAAATTTGCTTAATTTTGCTTCACAGTCAAAGTACTGACTAAGTACACTTTGAGGTTGGTGTTAATTTAGGGTTTGAAGTGTCAGTCCTGATGGGAATGACACATCTTCAGTTTTGGTCACTGCCATAGTCATTACTGTAACATACTAATGCTACTGAGAACCCTAAAATGCGTTTATTTGTTGTTATGCTGGCATTTGTTGGTCTAGATACAGTAGCAAACTCATTTAAGTTATTCAGCTTCTATCTTCCATCATGGTTTGTTCAAACTGATGATACTACTGGTACTACAGTGTGATTTGACTGGTGAAAGATCCCGTGTAGCAGTCCTGAAAAATTTATTTTTAAGTCCAGTTACAAAGTTACAAATTGCATAAGATATTTTTTTGTAACTGTTTCCCCAATCTGTCTTTCACATTCTTTTGCATGTTTTTGGGATGATAGGGTAGCTTTTGTTGATGGAGTTACTTGGGAGCAGAAAGCAGAAGAGGTATGGCTGGCAGAGATTGAGCTAGGATGGGAGAGGAGTGATGAGAAAGGTACTGATGAGCGCCTGGGCTTTGGCTGTGGGAAACAGTGCTACCAATGGCTACAGAGGGGTTGTGAAACCTCAGTCATGTCTGGTGTGCTTCGGCCATAACCCTTATTTCTACTTGAGTTAGCTTTTTCTGTTCAATTGATTGTGTGGGAAACAATTCCAGCCTACTCTAAAGCAGCAGAATACCAGAAGGGAAGAATGTTTTGCCAATTTGATCTCTCCTCCCAGGGAGTCCTTGTGATGGCGCAAAGGAAGGGACATGGGGAACTGCATTCAGGGGCCGATTAGAGCTGTGTTGTGAAGCTGTTCCTTCTGTGACATTGCTGTTTAAATTTTCACTAGCAGAACATGGGGCAGTAATAATCCATCTGCTTAAAGTCTTCTGATGAATGAAATTTCACAGTGGAAGTTATCAGTGCAGGATACTTCATTCACATTGAGCATATTGAAGAACTGCAGAGAAGATTCCTGGATCCTGTGAGCCAACTCAGGAAATTCCTGGCCTGGAGAATCCAGTTTGCACACTGTTCCATTTAAGTGTCTGCTCCTCTTTTGAGAGCAAGTAGTAAAGAAAAGTTTATTATGGATAATAGCCGTGACCTCAACAGGATCATTCGTGAATTTTCACTCCTAGACTCTTAACAACAGAGACTGTAACAATATACTTCATTATCCTGGGAAGTAAATTCTTTGTAAGTGAGTGCTAACCTTAGTGTTACTAGATTTATCCTATGCTCAACTCAGGATAAATTCAGTTCTCCCTTTGAAACTGATTAAGACTTCTTTCCTGGCTTAGCATTATTGGCATATGGGAAGGTTTGTTTTGCAGTTGACTTCTCTGCATTTAATTCGTTCTGAATTAGTCTGTTGTGAGTGGAAGTATTGGCACAAAAGTCATAAGAGCAATGCTAATTTAGAACAAGAATCACAAAATAGTTGAGACTAGAAGACACCTCTGGACATATTTTTCATCCTCATAGTCAAATTGTTTTGTTTCAGGTTTTTTCTTTTTCTTCTGTTTTCCAGCTTGCTCCCATTGCCTTTTGCCCTTTTACTGGGCATCTCTGAGAAAAGTCTGTCTCTGCCTTCTTTATACCTTCCCATCAGGTTAAATTACTAAGATCCTCCTGAGCCTTCTCTGCTCAAGGCTGAACACAACCCCAGGTCTCTCAGCCTCCCGTGTGGCAGGTGCTCCAATCCTTTAATCATCTTAGTTTGCTGGACTTGCTCCAATGTGTCAGTCTTGTAGTGGGGAGCCCAGCCCTGGACCCAGCCCTCTAGCAGTGCCTCAGCCCTGCTGAGCTGAGGGGAAGGGTCTCCTCCTTTTCCCTGCTGGCAGCCCCCTGCCTCATGCAGCCTGGGATGCTGTTGGCTGCCCTTGCTGCACGGGTGCGATGTTGGCTCAGCTCAGCTGCTCCACTGGCCCACCCAGGTCCTTCTTTGCAAAGGTGCTTTCTGGCAGGTTGGCACACAGGCTGTATGGTATAGACTTATTCCTCCCCAGGAATGGGACTTTGTGTTCCCCTTCATGAGATCTGTCTGCCCATCTCTCCAGGTCTTTTCCATATTTTTTTGTCCCACATTCTCCCTGGTCTTCCCTTTTCTGCTAAATTACCTGTAGAAACGTTTCTTGTTGCCTTTTATGTCCCCCACCATCTAGAACTTTCACCTTCCTAAGCCTGTCTTTGTACAATAGAGCAGTGTCTCTATACTCAGCTGACCTGACCTGGCTCCCACCTCTTGTATTAATTCTTCTTATGTTTAAGTTTTGTCAGAAGCTCCTTTTTCATTCATGCAGGTCTCTGGTGCCTTTACTTGATTTTCTGCACATTGGGCTGGACCGTTCTTGAGCTTGGAGGAGGTCATCCTTAAAAATGGACCCACTGTCCTAAACCTGTCTTCTTTCCAGGCCCATATCCTACAAATTTTTCTAAAGAAAGTCCCTGAATAGGCTGAATTCTGCTCTCCTGAAGCCCAGACTTACAATCCTTCAATTTGCCTTGTTTCTTTTGCCTCTGCTGTGACTTAAGGCTTGGTTCTGTGATTTCCATGCTTGAGCATCAGTGATGTCAATGCCTCAGGCTGCATTTGTGGTGAGCTGGCTAGGTTGTGTGTTTGAATTTTAATGGGAGATTTTTGTATCTGAAATTCATGCCGTGAGTGAACCAGACAGGCGAGGTCTGGGTACAGTGGTAAATATTCCTGCAGAGAGCTGTACTTTTGGTATGTACTTAAATTGTATTTCCTTATGTATGCTGGAAATATACATAACTGGTGTGTATGTTGTACCAATACTGGTACTGATGCCATTAGTCTGATTGCAATTGCTGGACACTGATTTTTAAGAGAAGCTTCCATCTAGTTAAGTGTCATTAAAATTACTCCCTTTCTAGACCCATTTCCATCCCCTCATGTGTGCCTGGAAATGGGGCTTAGGTCCTCACAGGCTAACCATGCCATGAGTTGTTGATGATCATGGTGTAGCCTAGAGCATTTCTTCATAGGAAAGCTGTCCCATCCTGGATATAAAGCTAGCTAGAGGAGTTGACTGCACAACTAGCCCAGGAATTCTACAGACAGTTCTTTTTCTTACAGCTCCAAAATCTGTTTAGTATCCTCATGGTCATTAGAAGCTTCACATAAGGTGGGCCATGTATGGCCAAATGATAATGGGATTCTGGGCAAGTGATCCAGCTGCCTTTTCAGGAGTGGTTTTCTCTGGAGTTTCTCTGGCACCTTTCTTCAAATTCTGCACCTTATTCCCACAGCTGATTACGTGTAAGCAGTGGCTGGACCAGCTGATATTTAAGAGGAGTGGAAAGACCACACTTAAATGCAGTACCTCAGAATTGCTGAATAATACCCTAGTTAGTATCCAGTATTCCTGGTCAGTACAGATGGTGAAGTGCTGGCAAAAATACTTGCAGTGGTTTGAGAAGACTCTGCTTGCTGTCAGGCACTACCACCAGATTAGCTTAATTAAAGCCAGCAGTGGGAAAGTGGTCTGCTGCAACTGATAAATCTCATTTCCTTCCCTCAAGTGTCTGTGAGCCTGAAGCGGGTGATAACTGCCTGCTTGGATGCTGTGAGGATCTTAAGGTGGCTGCAGTTCTCTTCCATATGTGCAATTTTGAAATTGGCCCAAAATCCTGCTTTTGGCTTGCATTTCTCCATATGGAGTCCTTGGCCTTGAGATGCCTGAGTTTGTATATTGCATTGAATAGCATTTGCTATGGTTAGTGTTGCCATTTCTTTATATGCTTTGGGAGATTTAGTGGGCATGTGTGTTTTAGGGTGGTTTAGAAACAATGTCAAAGTTGAACCTAACATAGATGCTCTTTTATTAAAGTTTAGAAACCTCACAAAATCAAAATAACTCCTCCCCCCACACTCAAACCCTGACTTTAAAAATTGACAGCTTAAGCCATTTAGAAATATGCTCGTTTTCTTCTCTGAATAACCAGCAGTCCTTTGTGTTTTGGGAACTGGCATATCAGGTTTCTGCAATATTATTTGTATATAGAATTCTCTACTTGTTGCTCTTTCCATTCACTTAATCCTCTCCTCCATTTCCCTATCATCTGTTCAGTTTTGGAGGCAATTCCACAGTCAAACTTATGGCCAAAAAGTTGCCTACATTGATGGCTTGTCACAAACCAAGAAGAGGCCGTTTTCCTTTTCTGAATTGATCCCAGACCTGCCAACATCAAGCTGTTGGGGTTTTGCTAGTCAAATGAAGTTGTATTTGATGAGGCAGCTGTTTCAGAGTAAGGTTAATATAATGACTGTTGCCTTTTATAAGGAGTTCTGCTAGTGGGGGGTAATCCAGAAACGGTGAAACTCTAAAATTTGTGAATCCCAGTGAGGCTGTGAAATCCTGGCTAGATGCATGCTTCAGCAGGTGGCTGGAAATGATAATAAGGAATCGGGGTCTGTTGTGGAGCGCTGTGGAAGGTTTGTCTTTCTGAAACTGCAGTGGATTTTCTTTGTGGAAACTGAATGAATTTAAGCATGCAAGTTGCTCTTTGCAGTTCTCAAATTTCTGAAGATACTTTTGGTGAAGTAGAGTTGGCAGTTTCACATGAACTTCATCAAAACCATTTGGTTGTTCCACTGATGCTGGTACAGCTAGATGCTAGATTACAGTTCTTAAGCAAGCTGCTCCATGGAATTGATGTTTTGATTAAAATATTCCATTGGTCTGGGCTGGGTTTTTTTGTTTTGGTTTTGGTTTGGGGTTTTTTTGTGGGGTGTTTTTTTCTGGTTTTGGTTTGGTTTTTTTTCCTGAAGCCCTGCAAGTCCTCAGGAAGTCTACATGGCTGCTTTAAACTGCAGAGTTTGTGTGGGTTTTTCAGAGGTGTGACTGAACGGCATAGATGATTGTGTTGTGGCAGATCCAATCATTTGGAGCTTCATTTGTAGCATTTCTTCTAGAATTGTGTAAGGAAAAATGTGTATGAATGCATGTGGCCAAAAAAATGGAGTTGCATTAATAATTACCTTTCTACTAGATGTAAATTTTAGTTTCTTTCTGTCAATGTTTCAGTTTATAATAGTAATGATGATGCTGGTGATGGTATCTATTATACTTGCACGTTGCACACATGCAACAGACTTTGTGGCTTTCCAAATAGGGTTACCCAAGATTTTCACATGCAGATGAGCCTGCTTATCTGAATGCCAGTTCTCTGGTAATTTACTGCCTGTTACTATTTTGCATGCAAGCTTTGTATCACTGTAAACTTAATTTCTGACAGGTAAGGATCTTTGCAAGACAATTTATCCTCCTACATAGATGTTCTTGTAGCTGGAGATGAGACTGGCCTCATTGCTTAGTCCTTTCCCCCCTTGGGGGAGTTGCATCTTGGTTCTGCTTCTAGCCATTGCTGATTTCAACCTACAGTATGAGCTACTATTTGTAAAGGCTCACTGGCCTTGTGAAATACTTCAGTAAGGTGCTAAATGGTTTAATACCATTGATACTAGACTAGAACCAATGTTTCTTAGTATTTAACCTTCTGGGTGCATTGCAGTTTTTTTTCTCACTGGCTTGTTTCTCTGCCAAGTTCTAATTTAAAGGATTTCATTGTATTTCTGTACTTGATGTGATAGGAGGAAAACTTTTCTTTAGATTGCCTGCAGCTGTATTTGTCCAGGGGCTGGGTGGTGTGATGATGAACTTCTGCTTCTGCTGCTGCTATTTGAATAACTTTTCATTGTCCAGCAATTTCTGTGAATGGTAATGAGGTGCTTCTGACAATATTTAATCCATCTCTGAGTTGTTTTTCTTATGTTTTGATGAACCAGTATTTTTTTTCTTAGAATTAAATACTTGATAAAATAAAATTATAGGAAGTAAAAATCTGTATGTGCACTGTTCAAAGTTACTATGGTTTTGGTGTTTCGTTTTGGAGGCTTTCTTTTTATTATTCTTTTCTCTAAGTATGGGACATTTCATAGTTAGGCAGGTACTCTGGGAAGAGAATAGCATTTGGTTTTGGCATCCTTCTGGGATGCACAGATCACTTCTGGAACATCTTTATTTCAGATTTGCACGTGTTAGTGTTTGATTCAGGATGATGCAAGGCTTCTGTGTAGATGTAATGCCCTTTGTAGGACAAGTTAGTGTGGATGGAAAGTGAAGACAAGCCCGAGGCACACAACTTGGTTTTCAAGACATATGGCTTTAAAGGAACATATACAAACATATGTATATGTGTGGTACCTCTCTCTGTCTGTCTACTACCTATAAAATCATGTGCTGTGTAGAAGCTCTCAGATCCAAGTTTCAATGCACATTTTGGAAACTTAATGATTTTTAGGATTCGATGGACCAGAATCCTCTTCAAATTTTGGAATTGATTAGGCTGATGCTGTTTAAAAAAACAAAACAAAAAAATCCCCAAACTTCCCTCTGCCCATAAACAGACTCATGAGTGAAGAATGGATCCAACAGACTGTCTGTTCAGCATCGTTTTTCTTGGTAATAAATGGTCTGGGTCCTTGTAATATAAAAGGAAGTAGAACATTTTGATTTTCTAGAGAAGCAGCACTACAGAGCACTTGTATTCAGGAGATATTTTATGCTCATACTTTTTTTTTGTACTTTACTCATTCCTGTAATTTGTTTGTCTTCAGGGCAGACACAGGAGAGATGAGAAGCGTCACTATAAAGCTGAACATATGAATTTGTTGGCAGTTATTCTGGCATCTGGGCCAGATGTAGTTTTTGGAAGGCATTTGTCCACTGGCTTACTATCATAACTTCTAGATAATTTTCAAACAAACTCAAGAGTGTGAGTTTCCTGAAGGAAGTATTTATATTTCCTTTTGAGGAAGGAGAGGTTTCTGAGAGCTAGCTCAGAAAAGCCAACATACAAAAATGTTCTTCCCATTCCAGGGAGAGAGAGGAAAAAGAATGGTTCAATAGCTCCAGTAGACAAAAACTCAAGACCAGACTATTAAAATAGCTGTTGTCCCTGTTGCCACAATCTGCATGTAGGTATCTTTCTTCATGTAGAACAAAGATAATGTGCAGCAGTCTTCCAGAGCTCTCTGACAGTTGTCAGTATATGTGTGTTAACATGCTTTCACTAATACAGTTCTTGTTAAGGTTAAAAGCCCATGTACAGATTAAATAACTTTGTATTTTATATTGCCTGATGTAACTATATATCTTGTTTACACTATGAAAATAGAGATTTTTCATCGTGCCAGTGCTATGCAATAAGCTTCTAATAAAGAAACTTGAGCATATTTTTCTTTAGTTTGAAGCTGAACTTTTTTTCCAAAGACTAATTTGAGTGTATTTTGCTTTCTTTGTAGTTTCAAGCTGCTAGTATGTAGTAAAGAGCAATAATGTTTGAATGTTTTGAGGGATTTCAGATATGGAAATTGTTTGGTATTCCAAAAGTTATGTGAAAATGACATATGTAAGCACTAATGTATCTGCAAGCACTATGCTATTTATGTTTTTCTAATTATTGAAATAAGTATTAAAATTACTTGAAAAAATACTTTTAAGAACAATTTGTGCCTTTTGAAGTGTAATTGAAAGCAGCCAGAGAGCATTGGCCTATTAATCTTTGTTTACATCAGTTTTGCATCACCAAAATGTGGAGCCCTGGCCCTTAGTTTTTCAAAGCCCAAGTACATTTTCATTGACTGTTCCAGCATGCTGGTTTCCCCTTCTCCTTTGCACCTACTGACCGTTTAACCATCTCTTCTGGAAAGAGCAACCTGTTGTCCTTCCCCGGGAATAAGGAGCTGTGATGGACACTGAGGAGCTGCACATACTGGATGCTTGGAGCACCAGGTTTTTCTTGTGCCCTGACTTTTGTTGCTCAGGGGTGCTGCTAAATTACATAGCAGGTCCCAGTAAATATGAATCTTAGGAGTAAAACACAGCAGCCCTTACTGCTACCAAAAGGTTCTTTGGGCTCTGCTGAAGACAATAGCAATGTAATATCCTTCTGAAGCATTTGCCAGCTGGCACAGGACACCACATCTTTTCATTCAGTTCATTCATTACAGAATAAAGAAAATTGGCATGCTCAGAGCATTTTAAAGATACATCTGTTCAGAACGTGAGTGTTGTTTCTTGCTTGGTTAATTTGCCACTTCATTATGAACTTCCTGATGAGAAAGGAATGATGTGCACAACATCAAGTTTAAAAGTTGGTTAGATTTTTTGAAATTCATAGAGATTCATTAAAGACATGCTACTACATTTTATTCAAGTTGTGTGTCACTAAGAGAGTTGTAGTTTCAATTAAATGACGGGAAAATGAGAGCTGACAGGAGAATTACTTTGCAGTTTCTGATGTAATCAGTAGATCTTGATGCCACAAATTTACTTAGAGGAGTGATAATGCTTAACTGCATCTATTCTTAGCTCTCAAGCCTTTTTTCTTCAAGGGTTTTTGAAAAAAAAACAATTTCTTTTTTATTTTTACAGGTGAGAAACGCTTAATTTAATCAAAGGCCTTGCTCAGGGTTGCACAGATTATAGGCAGATTGTCCATCTTGGCTGTGTTTTAGTTTGGCTGTGAGTTTGCAGACGTTAGCTCTGAACCATTTGTGTTTGCTTTCCCTGGGGCAGACCTTGGGTGGGAGCCTCCTCAGTCTGTGTGAAGTTTCTTGGTGTGGAAGCGGGCTGGCTGCAGGCTGAAGTATAAAAGGGACCTGATGCCTGGCAGACTGAGTGGCCAAGGAATTTGGGTTCAGATCTAAGCTTGCCTGTGAAGTCATCCATCAGTAAAAAAAGGGTGTGCTATAGGGTCAGCCCCAGAAACGGAGAGAGAACCTGAGTGGCCTGCTTTAGTACTGTGTGCTTAAAAAGTTAACACCATGTAAGTGAGGGCAGTATTTAAAAGATGCTGGCTAGAGCAACAATGAATGCAGAAAGTTTTCAACTTTATACCATGCATAAGTGAATTAATATTTAGATCAGAGTGAAATTTTGTCCATTTTTATGGTAATGCACTATGATATGCATTTTCAAATGAGGGTGAATCTTCCCCCATGGATACATTAGATGAAGCAAGCAGCAGCTGGTTCCCAGATCTGTGTACCAGTACAAATATAGCCAGGAGGCACACAGGACAGGCAGTCGAGTTTTGTGCAACAGAAACACTGTTGTGCACCTTTTTAAAATACAGTTTATTGAAGTTGAAAATCCCAAGTTTATTGGAAGTGTTCTTTACAGTCAGATGTTTCCTGTTACTGAAGATGTGTCCTGTAGCTGAGTGACTTCTCCTTTCCCATAAAGGGAGTAAGTTTGAACTTTGAATCTGGGTCTCCTATCAGTTGCAGGCAGCACTGGACTGAAACTTCATATGTTTTGCTTGCCAGAACTTTCAGTCCCTGTATTTGCTGCTGTTAGCTTGCACATCTGTGACTGAGAAATGTGCCTGTGGTGTGTGTGTTGTCTTTATATATTCCTCAACATAGGTATTGAAAATGTTAGAATAATGCTGCTCAAACAATACACTTGAGAGTTTGTAACATCTTGTAGTGTCTGAGCATGGGAACACAACCTTGTTTGTCAGAAAGGGTAAGTGTAGGAGTTGCGATTACTAGTGAGAGTAGTTTTATATATGTTTCATAGTATCATAGGATGATACTGTCACAGAACAGTTTGGTTTGGAAGGGATCTTAAAGATAATCTAGTTCCGACCCCCCTGCATGGGCAGATTTCCTCTGACCTTCACTGGTGCTGTGTGAAGTGGTGCACAGAGGGTGTCACAGTTCGTGCCTTCAATTTGAACAAATAGTAAGTGTAACTTGGAGCAGCCTTGAGGCTGTGGTGCAGATGATCTTGCAGCAGACAGTGCTCTTAAAATAGAGTAATTTAACTGTGTTCAGAAAAAGGTGGAAAAGTCAGAAAATTGGCTTACTATAGAAGAAAGAGCTTAGTAAAGCACAATAAACCAAGCAGTGAGGGGAACACAAAATTAATGCTAGAGTAGGATACTTAATAAATTAGTTAGGATGGCATTTATCATTATATTCAATAAATTACTTAGTCCTTCTCCAAATGTGTCTTCAGCAAGTAAAACAAAGCATTAGGAAGTGAAGGGATCCCCCGTCAAGTAATTTATAAGTGCAGGCAGTTCTTGTGTTTTACCAAATCTGAGCAAGGGCGTTCATGCTTTAGGTGTCTTAAGTGAGATCTGTGTGAAACAGAACAGAAATTATTTACTTCCCTCCAATTCCTTAGGTATAAAAATTATCCAGAGTGTTGTGTACTCACGATAAGACTGGGGTGTGTTTTTTTTCAAAATATTTTTTTTGTGTCAGGGGATATTCTGAGACAAATCTCCTTGTTGTATGAATCCCAACAGTTTTCTGAGTGGCACAGCTTTTGTGAGCTTAATTTTCTGACTAGATGAAACAATATGATAGTTTTTGTTACTAGTGCCTTTTCTTTATTAAGTTTTGAATAACTTTGTGTATTAAGTGTTTGTTCTCTGGTATATGTCATGTTACAGGACATTGATCTCAAATAGAAAATAAATTTTGGTGGTTACTGGGGAGTATGATCCTACCTTTTCTGTTCTCAACAAAAGGGAGACAGCTGAATGACAGACCCTTTTCTTTGTGGTTCGTCTTCTAATTCTCTGGTAAAAAAGCAGCACCTAAGATTTTTATTTTCATTCTGACTCTGTATCAAGTTTTATTCTTTAATAATGCTACTGCCGTTACCATCTCCAGTCCAGATGATGAACCTCTGTAGGGTATCTCATCTCTGACCAAGCTGCAGGGGTAGAAATTCTATTAAATGTTGCTAGATAGAGGTTACAGTTCTGCAGGAGTGCATCGCAGTACCTGGAGAGCAGAGGGGTGGAATGAGAGACTTAACAGTGGTCATGCGTACAAGGCAGCAGTGCAGACCTCGGAGCCAAATTGCAGCCTTCTGTTGTGATGTATTATTATTGTATTCCCTGTTTGGCTTGGTCTGTGGAGCAGATTACTGTAATGGTATGTGGTATCAAGGCTGTGTTAAGGCTTTATTATTAAACTCTTACAACTCCTGTGGGACTGATGGTTTGTGGTTTCTCAGGACCACTTCCAAGGCAGCACACAATCATTTTTTTCACTGATTTTTTTCAATTTTTAAAAATCTTTTTCCTAGGGAAGTTGGTTTATTGCTGAAATCTGTTTTTGTTGTTTGGTTGTTGTTGTTTTTCTTTTTTAAAAAACAACAAACAAACAAAAACAAAAAAAACCAACAACACCTGAACAAGGGTAAGAGAAGTTCTTGGTTCAGCTTGTTTGGTTCCCAATAGAATGAGACAAATATCTACAAGTCCTTGCAGGGAGTATCTGGAAAAGGCTAAAAAAAGTTAGTGACTTCTTACAGGAATTTACTTTAAAAGTCTTAAATTAAATTCTGAAATAGCAGTTAGGTAAACATACAGATTATATACAGCTGGTGATGAAATGTGGATTATATTTGATGTTCTCATTCTGTGTCTCTGCTGCTTGTTTTCAGTTTGTATATTGCATTTTCATCAGTGATGAAATCAAAGCAAGCACAGTATTTGCATTGGAGGTTGGTCCATATATTGATATTGCCTGATTTCAGGAACTCGACACAACTGGGCTTTAAGAACTGTTTTCACACATTTTTTGAGTGCAAGTAACCATGCATGATATTAAATGTTTAGCCTATGGCTTTCAGATCTCTTGGGATATGGAACTTCAGATGCTTTCCAACGTGGTCTTGTTTGTTTCTGTCTTCTACTAATATGAAGTTTGATCAGGATGGTTGTTCCTTTATGAAGACCCAAATCATGTTGGTTTTTTTTCATTGCAGGCATAAGCTGTTCAGAGTAGTGGATAAAGTACAGCAATCTGTAAGGAACAGTTATAAAATAGTTATCTGGCATTCAGAATGCCTAGACCTAAGGTGTGCAATATATGCAGCAAGATAAGCAATTTTGTTTGCCTGAGCTGGGGACAGGGGAGCACACTACAGTTATCCAGGCCCAGGGAAGGCTCATTGAAAAAGCAAGCAGGAGGATGGATTTGCAGGAGGATGGATTTGCAGGAGGATGGATTTGCAGGAGGCCTAAGGTGGGGACACTGGAGTGGGAAAGTCTGTGTGCATGTGAAGAGGCAAGGGGGTCAGTGACACTTAAAATACATCTCTTCCCTTGAAATGCAATTAAACCTGAAAGCTGGGTGGCTTCTCTGGACTCTGGTCTAAGTGCAGCAACAGATGGAGCAACCTCAGATATGCAGGATTTTTTTTTTTTACTTCAAGATAGAACTATGCAAAGCCAGTTGTGTTCTTTCAAAGTCAAGTTCAGCTCTGTGTCCTGTGTGGAGCATTATTAGAACAGTGTCTCTTTTTTTCCCAGAGCAGTATTGAGTCTCTGTGGTCTTTCTCTGAGCTCTTGGTTCTTGAATCAAATGTGTTAAGTTATATAGGGGTGAGCTTTCCTGGAAGAGGGGTCTCATACAGCACTCCTCCAAAATGGCTGTGGTGGAGCACATTTGGAGAGCCCTGCACAGCACTTTTTATTTTGGATAATGGATAATGAAGCAGATTCAGGTGTTGGTCCATTTTCTGATGCTGCAGCTGGATGATGGGAGGAGAAAGTGATCTATAGGTTCCAATGTGACTTTGACCCAAAGTTGACACAAAGGGACTTTGCAGTCTGGCTGGTGAGGTCTTGGACATTGTTCTTCCTGGCACTGAGTGCTTTTTCAGCGGGAGTTTTTGCCGTCTCTGCTGCTTCTGATGGGTTGGATTAGACCCAGAATTGAATTTGGATTTTGCAGGATGTTGGGTTTTTTGTTTGTTTGTTTTCCTTCTTTTTTAAACTGTTGTAGCCACCAAAAAAATGATTGCAGCTAACCTGAAAACAATTGTAAAAGACTGGCATTGTGGCATGTGCAGCCTTGAACTGTGCACATTGGCAAGTTATTGCATGTCAGGTTTCATGATTTGGGCATAAAGGGTGCTTTTCAGTGAAGAAAATGTTAGAAAAAACACTTCAGCTGCTTTATGGAAGTAGGTAGCTGAAAGGTTAGGGGCTGCTCCTTCAGACATAAACAATTCTTGTCACCTAAAGCAAGAGCACATGTGAGTGTATTTCATATTGTGTCTGACTAAGTTTTGAAAGATAGAACCTTTGAAGATTGCCTTTTAAAGCAAGAGGGGGCTTAGGGGAAGGCACTGGGCACAGGCTGAGCAGCCACTTCAGTCTCTGGAAAAAATGTTCTAGAAAGTCGGGAGGATTTTGAACTGAGTGATGTCTGAAAGAGACTTAAAGCTAAAAGCAAAGAAACTTTTCTTCTTATATTAATGGACTCAATGTATTTGCAAATAAATCTGGCCTGTCCCAAAGAAATGCAAATCTCCATCAACTTCTGATAAAAACAGCCCATAGCTCCGAATCTGGCTGCATGTGAATAGCTGTCAGGGTGGAAGATGCTTGGTTTGTGAAATTACTTGTGGGGACAGAGGGAGTGTTGACTGCAATGCAGGTTATTCTCAGGGAATTTGGCATTGAACTGTGAAACAAATAGTCACATTGGAGGACCAGATTGGAAAATGAGACTGACATGCTTACTCTGCTTGTATTTTGTTTGTTTGTTTATAGTGCGAAGAGAATGTTTGCAGTTAAGGGAATGAAACATAATATTACTTTTGTGGGCTGCAGTAGTGGTATTAATTTGTTGCTTGCAATGCTTTTCAGCCACTTTTGTATAAATCCTAATATTTCATGCACAGCGTTTGACTGCAAAATATATTGCAGGAAGATGAACAACACTTAAGTTTGGCATTAATTACAAAGCAATACTTTATGTTGATAAAAATCTCAACAGTTTTTTAAAAGTAGAACTCCACAGAGGTACTTCAGAATTAATTGATGGCAGATGAATTTAATACAGTTAAAATGAATTAAAACCCTTGCTATTTAGGATAATACAAAGATGTCTGAATTTCATTCCCAAAAGAGGAAATGCAGTTGTTAATTCCAGATGTACTTTTATTTTTATTGGAATAAGTTTTGAGACAAGTAACATCTAGATGCTTTTTTTTTTCTTTTTTTCTTTTTTTTCTTTTCTTTTTTTTTTTTTTTAATGTTACTACCATAGCATTAGATCTCAGACAACACAGCCCTGCTTTTAAGAAATTGCTTTAAATCCAGTTAAATGAACAGTTTTACTATGTTTGTTTTGAAAATTATCACTTTCTTACTGAATTTGTAAGAACTGGAAAATAAGCATGAGAATGGTGTACAATATAAAAAGCCAAAGTCTTGATCTTGTGTCAAGTTATTGTCAGCTGAAATGTGGTAACTGTCAAAGCCTGTGATTATAAACTGATTATAAATGTAAGGTGATGCAGCAGGAGCTTACCCCTCTTTTCAGCATGCTAAATCTGATTGTGATGGGGCTTTTGGCCTTATGCTTGCACCAAGGCAGCTCCTATGCTGCAAAAAGGGTGTGTGATCACTTCATCACATTTGAGGCCTAAGTTACAGAAAAACTTTAAGGGCTTCAACCTAGTCAGTTCTAGCCCCTGCAGCTGTTGCCCAAGAATTCAGCAGACTTTCTGCTTCAGTTGGGATTGGCATCAAAATGGATGGTAAACTGGGAGGCTTACTGCCAAAGCAAGTGTTGGTTTGTCTCAAGCAAGAATAAAGCTGGAAAAAAACCTCCATTGTTGAGCATGGTACCATATTGCAGCTCCACTTGGAACAGAATACCAAATTATTACTGCTAAATTTTGCAGACAAGTTGGAGGCTAGGCGAGTGGTATAGGAGGGAAATGAATGACAAATAAAAGCATCTGCATTACAGGATGAGCTAAGTGCAAGCAGGTAGTAAGATTTTCTATGTGGCCAAGTGTCAAGTTGCATGTATAAAAAACAAGGACCTGTAAACTACAGTTGAAGGAAAGCGTACCCCGTCATGTGAAACAGTGACTAAAAGCATTCAACATTGTCTGGTGAGCAAGAGTTGTCATGATTATGGATAAAAGCACTGTTGTGAGCCCCAGATGACAAAACAAAATGGGTATCAAGTGGAGAGGTGGTATTCTCTTGATACTTGTCACATCTGTAGATTATAGTGCAAAGGTGAACGATATTGATAAATGAAAGTGCATTCAGCTGGGGAGCCACTAGTGTGAGTAAAAAATGAGGAAAACATGCTGGGAACTGCAGGGAACACAAAATACATGGCTTAGCAAACAGTGTTAGGGAAGAGCTGATCGTAACAGGTAAGTCCCCTAAGTGGGGGCAAAATAGTGGTAATGCATTTGATAGGAAAAGGCTCTCCAGCCTAGCAGTCAAAAGCATATTATAATTCAGATAAGGCAGACTAATCTCATTAGGCATAAAATCAATTTTCAGTAAATCGTAGCTCCTGCACTGGGAAAGGACCTTGTGGTCTGTTGTATAGTTGAGCATTCTGCCTTTGCTAGATGCCTGTTGTTTCGTCTGGCCAGTGAAGAAGCTGCTTTCCTTCTTGGCAGAAGGGAGTAAAATGAGTTATTTAAGCAAAATAGCAAGAAGATGTTACAGAAAGAAATGGTGCTAAGAAAAAGGGGAAAATGAACTTGTACTCTTGTGTTACAGATTCAGTGGTTCTTTCCTTTGACTCCGTTGGACATACAGTAGGCTCAGGTACAACGTTGCCTTCTTCTCTATCTCCCACCTCATGACAAGGCTTCTACTTACTCAGACATGGTAGCCATGTTGGGAGGCAGGTGACTGAGTTAGACTCTTGTGGGAATCAACTGTCCAGACAAAATGGGTAAACAGGTCCTGTCCTAAGTCTAGTGGAATTATTAAGGGATGTAGTGCAACGTGAGGATTAATACACGGGACTCCTTCCATTACCCAGCAAGGCAGATGACCTGGATGTGTTGCATCCATTAGTGATACAGTTTGTGGCTCTTTTCTCATGTAAAAGGCATTAAGATGATGTCACTCACTAGCCCAAGAAAAAACTGTTCCACGCTACTAGGAGAGTTTCTCAGCTAAACAAATACTTGAGTTATTTGGGGAAAGACATCAGGAATGCTTCCAGAAAGGAGAAGGCCAAAGAACTGCAGTTAAACAAGTAAGGCTGGAAACTTTTTTTGGCTGGAGATTGACCAGCATCATCAAACCCCGGGGCAAATCCCGCCTTTCTAATTTCCCTTGGAACCTGAGCATGGCCTTCAATTACACTGAACCAGAAATCAAAAATTCTTTTGTGTTGGGCTCACTTCATAAAACCAGTAGCTATCTTTGGCTAAGTGTAATATACCTGCTGTAGCCAAGGCACACCACAGTGAGCATGACACTTGGTGAAATTCAGTTTACGGTGTATGTGTAATGATACATAAAGTGCAAGGGAAAGGCTAAGAATTATGGTTATAACCCCTTTAAAAGATGGGTATATTTACTGTACTGCAGAAAAAAAAAATCGAAGCAAAAGTTTTGTGTTTCAACCTGCTTACCAGCCTTTCCTTTTAGGTTGATAGGGGGAACATGCTGCCTTCCAACATAGCACCTGTCTTCTGCCTGCACAGTTTGAACAAGAGCCTGCTGCCTGACACTAACAGCAAAGCTTGAACACAGATTTCTGATTTACTAACCCCCGAGCTAGTGGTAGTAACTTTCTTTGTTTACAACACCTCGAATGCTTTCTATTCTCCCTGCATCTTCTCTAAACCTTAGATCTGAAAACTGATCTATTGTGGGTGCTTTGTCTGATGTGTGGAAGTATCTCTAGGGTGCTGAGTGCAGGGTGGATGCGTTGTGTTTATGGGGGGGGAAGACCCTCTAGTAACTCCCTTCTACTAATTATATCAGTGATAACTGCAGTATGTTATGTTGTTGCCTGCCTCCTCCAGTGTTGGGTGGTTTCTTTAGTCTACAGAAGTTGCGGGGGGAGGGGAAAGTTGCACAGGTTTGACTTATGAAATCTGTGAGTAAAATTCAGGGTAGTATTTTGATTACAGCTGAGTATGTCTGAATCAGCATACCTACACAGAGTTATGCTTGATTGGTGTTGGTACAGCTGAGAACAGAATTTTTCCTGGAGTAAAACTTTTAAATGATACCTACTTCAGATTTTTTTTTCTATGATACTGTTTTCACTTCTAACTGATGTGAAAATAGCTAAGCTTTTGGGTAGCTTCCAGTGCAGGGTATGGAGTTAATAATAAGTATTGTGCTTTGATACTACCAATGTGGTAGTAATGAAAAATAGTTCAGCTACTCTCTGTTTTTTGAATCTGTTAATATGGAAGGTGGGAAACAAGCTAATGTGTGCCAGTGGACTCTCTGAGTCTAAGCAGCACTGGTCTTTGTTCTGCTTTTATATTGCAACCCAAGCTTGGATTGGTTAGGAGCAAGATGATAAAATTTGATCTTTTGTAAACCCTTCCACTGCAACAAAATTGGATTTTTTTTCATTGAAGAAATACAAAGAAAACTCTTACATTTAAGAAGGGAGGCTCAGAAATGTCCCAGAGAGCTGTATGCTTATTGCTTTCATATTTGGTACTTTGCATTCACTGTGCTGCAAACTTCTAATTTGCTCTGAACTGATAATGTGTAATGAGATGTCAAGATGTTTAATGTTTGTCCAACTGAGGGATAGCTTTCCTTGTTGAACAGGAAGGAGAGAAAGGAAAACTGTGGCTCTTGTGCTTCCGCTGTCCATCCCATCTCACCTTGCTGCAGACCCAGGAAAAGACAGAGCCCAGAAAGAACCCAAAGAAACAATGGCAGCTCCAGGCCCAGCCATTCCTAGTAGGTGATGTTTCAGGTTGGGGTAAGAAGGGACTAAAGTTACATACTTTGAAACATAAAAATACCTTTTTCTTTATTAGTTTGAATTAAACATCTGTCAGTAATAGTCTCCCTGTTAAGATTTCATGTTGCTTAACACTAGAACTCATTGATTTATATTTGCATATTAAACAGCTTCATGGACTTGCTCTTCTGTAATTGTTAGTTGTGCCATGTTGAGGGCAATTTCTTGTTGCAGCTTCTTTGTTTTATTTGAATTGATTCTCTTCCCTGTCTTGGTTTTCCTCTTTACTCTTTGTCCCACATTAAAATCTCAGTTTTCAGGAAAGCTGGAAGTCTGTCCTGAAGCATCCCAGGTTAAAGACACTCTGGGTTATTCTTTATAAACTTCCGAACTGAGTGTTCAGAAGATCATCAGTCTATGGAGCCCTGAAGCACTGCTTCATAGTGTATTAGACTAGAGGGCATAGAGTCAAGTGTGCTTGGAGTGAGACTGGACTATCTGAGGTTAATACTGTGGTCCAGCCTTTACAAGTCCAAGTGTTTTTGTGGTTCACTTCATGACTGTCTCTTCCCTTGAAATACAAAGTTTGAGCAGCAAAGATAAATGTCTGATGTGATGTCTAGGCCAGTGTTGCAGCTAAAAAAACATTCTGAAAGGAGGGTGTCATGCTCAGAACTTGGGAGACATTAAGCAGGACACAGGGTGTCTGAGGAGGCCTAAGTTTCATTTGCTTGCCATAGTTAGCTAGTACTTTTTTGTGGGGTTTTTTGGTTTTTGTTTTTTGGGTTTTTTTCTTCATTTTTCCCTTTAGTTGCTTTGTTTTACTTCGTTGCTAGCAAATTAAAGTTGGACCTTGAAAGTCAGATTTATACCCATGCTATTTTTGTTCTAGACTTTTTCCTACCTCCTGTGTCTGAGAGAAAGCAAGTTAAATTTTTCTTCTCCTTAGGACTGTATCACGTTGAGTATGCGTCTTTCTCATCTGCTAATGTGCTTGCTGGAAATATTGAAGTTCTAAATACCTTATGGATGTAGGCTTACAATGTTAGACATTCTTGGTTGCAGTACTGGCACAAGTTGTGTAAGAGTTGTTATCAATGCAGGCTTAAAACTCAGTAGCTCTAACATTCTTCTCATTATTCTAATAATGAAAACTCTTCTAATTATTCTTCTCAATAAACCAAGTGTTAGCTAGGTCTTGCACAAACTGTTCGAATATTTTAACTTTTAAATAGCTTTTTTCTTTCCAATTTAGTTCTTATCCCTTATCAAAAGCTTGTCTTGATTTATGCAAAGAAAATTGAGCTTTTAAAATTTGGTTTAGAGTAGCATATCTGCTGCAGCTCACGTTTGTGAAAACCCACATACAAGGCCATGCTTCCAGATGCTGAGTCCACAATGGTAGTGGAGCACTCATCTGAGAGTTTAAATCCATGCTTACTTAGGATGTTGCTGTTAGTAATTCCTCACACTGAAGTCATTAACCTTTTTGGGAGAAGCTGTGAGAATTACGAAGTTTCCTTTAGCTGCTGATATATCTTCAGGTGCTCAAATAACCATTTTGTGAAGGATGAGAACATAGTGTCTGTCCTCTTAAATGCAACTCCAGAGTGAATTTGGTGGCTGCTTTCCTATGTTTTGGGTGGAGATTGGTATGGGGGGAGGCCAGGAATAGGAATACAATTGAAATAATTTGTTATCAAATTGGTAGAATAGTGACAGATTTCTCAAATGAGAGAAAAACATTGGTGACCTGCAGAAGATGACTTGCTGTTCTTTGGCTTTCTTGATGACAATCTGGTAGTAAGGTGTCCGCAAATACAAGCTCTGATCTTTGCCAGATTTCTAGATTAGTAGTAATTAATTTATATATTACATTAATAGAATTTGTCACGCTTCAATAAATAGTCTTTGAGGAAATAAATTTTAATTTATATTGGGAGCTGGTATGGTTATAGTATGTTACTTTTTTGTTTTCTCCTCTCCCCAAAAATGATGGAATTTCTGACTGTCTTAATGCTGTGTGGTAGTGATGGGAAAGTAGCAGTGGATTTATTATGGTGCATTTTTCTGCATTCTTGTGAAACAGAAAATAAATGGGAAAGATTATTTTTTCTGCTGGTTTTAGTGGCTTTATTCTGCAAAAATTCTTCTTCCGTTTCATTTTTGATTAATGAAGTCCTACTTCATTCTTTATTTCTTTGAGCTCTAGGCTGTGGGAGCTGCTTGAATCTTTGCCAACGGCTGTCATGTATCGTTGCACAGTCCTTACATGACTTTGGCAGCATTCAGTGTCATCATCTGTCTTCTTATTAACGCTCTCTTCCTCCAATCAAAAATACAGCTGTGAATGAGTTGTGGAGCCAAATGCCAAAAAGTGGCTTAAAAGACACATCGAAATAAAAGTGTTCTGATGGGACTTTTGTCTATCATGTGGCACCTCTCTGCATCAGATCAGTACGTCTTGTAAGCCACTAAAAGCCAATGTACATTACTATTTTGTTAATATTGCTCTTGACTTTTATTAGGAAATGCGATACAATTCTAAAATAAAGAATATGTCGGAAAATTCAATAGGGCAGCATTAACTCCATTAGCCAAGTGGATACGTGGTAGTAAATGAAACAACTGTTTATTTAGCAAAGGCTGCAGTCTGGCTTTAAAGAGATGGTTCCCTGGGAAAAGGAAAAGGGCATATGCAGTTCATAGGAAGAAATTTTTCATCTTCCTATTGGGGTCTTTCAAAACTTCAGCTTATAGCAGTCAGTTGCTTTTTTACCCTTGGAGGTTGCTGTAGTTTTATTATTAAAAAAAAAAATGTAAGGAGTTTCATAGTCCATGGTAAGGTAACCAGAGGCATTAAAAATGTAACAAAACTAAAATGATCTTTTCGTTTTACCTATTTTGGAGGTAAGACAAGCAGGCAAAAGGCCTTCCTGATGGATGACCCATACAGCACTATCAGCAAGTGATTGCTTATTTTTTTCTTTCTGTGCCTGGGGAATGAATAATGTAGCTGCAGTGTCTAATGAAGGAGACCCCTCTGGTGTATTGCTTTCCTCAGGCTGTAAAGCTGGGCCAGATGTCTTTGGGGGCCCCAACCAGAAATTACAGGGAGAGCAAAAAACCCTCAGTGGTATAGAACTGGAAATTACTTCCTTTTGCTGATAAATCTGAAACAATAAGTAGTATCCTCATGACTTTAGATGCCACTAGGGCACGTGGGGCTTAGTGACTGGAGGCAGATTTCTCCTTTCCCTACTTTGAACTCACGGGTTCGTATTTCAGTTTTGTTGATAGTACTTGGTGTACCAATTTCCATCAAATCTGTCTGGTTTTATCAGGTGGGGTATCTGGAAAATAGCATTGTGCTTGGTGCAGAAGGACAGGAGTTTTTAGATCAGTTTGCATAGTCTATGAACACTTTTAATAGAAGTGAAATTCCAAGTTCTACAGCTGATGCTGAGAATTGCTCTGTTTCTCCTTTTTTGCTGCTTAAAATGATGTCCAATTTTAACCATTTTGGCTAGAATACTCTAGGGGGAAAGGAAGGAGGAGCATGTTTCAAGTTTGACGTTTTCTTAAATATTTAAATTACTCTGTCTTTTTTGAGAATAAAATAGCAAAAAAAGCTATCTCACAAGACAATACTGTACCAATAATTTTCAAAATTTTCTCTGTGTTTCTTGCTTTGATCCTGGTTCTCTAGACCAAATGCTTCAGGTATAAGGAGTAGTACTGTCAAGGAAGTTCTTTTGTTCCCCAGGAAAAAAAGAAACCTAAGTGAGATTACAGGAGAAGGTCTTCAAGAACCTTTTTTTAAAGACACATGGTTGAAACGTCAAATGGGCAGATAGTTATATGCAGATGTAGATGGTGAGGCATGCTCCTAGCACTGGACTGTAAGGGTTAAGCAGTTTTATTTACAGATGTCAGTTCTGTTCTTTCTGTGTGTTTTTACAGAGCAAGGAAGGCACTGAGGACTGAGCTTTATCTTGCCAGTACCCTTGGGCTTCTCCCTGGTGTTATCTGGATAACCTGGAGAAAGTTACTGTTAAACCTACATGCAAAAGAGTAAATGAGGAAGAAACTGGAACACAACATTTAGGAGATGGGCATGCAGTCTATGCAGGGACAGAGATAGGGAGCCCAGGTTGCTTTAGCTCTACCCCTCCTGAACTTGGCTGTACAATCTTACTATTTTTTTGCAGTTACCAGCCTCGGAAAAGAGTGCTTTCATCACTGAGTTCCATCTGTGAAGAGGTTAAAGTTGAAAAGCCTAATGAAAGGATGCAACATTAAGTCCTTGTTTGTCCAGTGCTTTCACTGTTGCTCAGTAATCCTGAGTATTTTTTTAACCCTGGATGAAAACTTTTCTTTTGTCCTTTTGAGTTGATTTATTACATATGACTTTTTTTTCATTAATTCTTTATTGTCTCTTGAGTTCTAGCAGAATTGCTTTACGTCAGCTGAACTTTTGTAACTGTCCATGTGTGTTTTCTTAGGCTAAGGTAAATGTTAGGTGTTTGACCTTTCTCATGGCAGAGTAAGTCATTTTACCTGGCCTTTGCCACAGATGTAGAACCTGCACGTGGACAGTGACCAAGGCTTAGCTCAGTTGCAGCCTCACTTCTGCCAAGACCGAACTGCACTGGACAAGATAAAATGTATCAGGGTGGTCTGAGCTGTTCTTGATAGGACTTATGTCTCCTGAGTGTTGTAGGGATTTCTTTGTCAAACAAAAACATTTTGAGTGAAATTTTGAGTGTTCTGCCTTCCCTCCTGTACTTGCAAGTATCAAACTGGAGCTGCATACTGCCCATCTTTTTGAAAAGTTTAAACTAATTTTCTGTGGACAAACTTATTGTACCGGGCTTCCAAGTAGCTAGATGCTGTAGAAATAGTACTTACGTCACCAGGGAAATACTTTATGGGTAGTTAGGAAGGATGAAACCAGTGTGACAAGTGAATTCTTGTATTATTGATTTCTGGTTAGTAGCATAAGGGGAAATTTGTGTGCATTTGCTTGTATATAGCTATATTGGCTTCAGATGCAAAATACAATTTGAAAACTTGATGGTTTACACTGTGCCTTATGGCTTTTTGGGTGGTCTCTGTGGAGTTTTATAGACATTAGACAATGCATTTCTCACTTGCTGCATGATAGTTGGGTTTCTGTTTGGTACTTGAGAGAAATGTCCATGCTAATGCCAGCATTGAATTTGGCACAGAATTTCCATCATTTACAGAAATTGTTATGTTTGGCTGTACTTCTGTTCATATAATCCTAATTACATGCTTTATTGTGAAATTGTTGTCAGTTATTAGATTCTCATTCAATTCCAATCTTGCTAAAAATGTAGAAATGCATTTTATTTCTGACCTAAGAAAACATCTTGTTCTTATGGGGCGTGATGAGACTTCATTTCCCATGTTCATTCATTTCTGTGCTTCTGTACAGTGCTGTACCACTCTGTCAGCTGGGACCTATAGCTTTCTAGCACAAGTGAGTGTGTGGTCCTTAGAATGTCTTGCTCTTTTAAAATACCATTCCTTTTGTTCTTCGTGAGCCTTTCAGTCCCTTATGGGCTGACCACGTAAAGCCTTGTTCAGATTCTTCCATGATGTTCTAGTGGATGCAAATTAAATTCTTTATTATATTTACTCATTTTTGTCTGGGGGAAAAAAAAAGTGGAAGTCCTGTCTCACACAGCCAGATAAATGCCTTATCTGGGAACTGGTGGGTCAGTCATGGTATGAGCTGGATCATTGTGATGGCATTGGCAGGGGGCAGCTTCAAACCACTGTTAACACAGTTAGCTGCTCCAAGCTGGTCCTTAGTGGAGATGTCTGAGTATTTCTACCCGTTCACTCCAGCTGTTGTGTTCCATTTTCTCCAATACTCTACCACTTCTTTATCCCACTTCATGAAAAAGAGGAGAAATGTTGTGTGTCAGCTTGTTAACTTGGTGAGTAAGGCTTCAAACTAAGGTGATGGCACGAAGCAGTCTGTAGGTTAAGGCACAGAGAGGTTATGTGAGTGCCAAGGCTCTTGCACCCAGTATTTTCAGGGGAGGGGAGAGGAGGGAAAGGGCTGGATTGCCCCTTTCTCTAGCAGTGAGCTGTGTGATCAGCTCAGTCTGTCTCCTGTAATCATCCCACCTTGACCGTTCTGTATTTTAGATTTGGTTGTACTTGCCTTTGGTTTAGTGGGTCTAGGTTTTATTTTTTTTAAAGTTAAATACATAGCTCCAGACAAGGATTGCCTTCTTTGGCAATGAGTCTGGGCTGTGTCTAGGCTGTGTGTCTGCCTTTCTCCAGGTATTTGGGTTCTTTTGTGAATCCAGTCTGCTTCTAGCCAGTGTGTGGGCTGCATGGTTGGGTGTCACAGTGACTTTTGGTCCCTGTATTTGTAGTGATACAGCTATAAATGACATTGGATGTCTATAACAAGACTGATTCTTGCTAAAAAGGAAGCTAACTGCATCTGTAATTTAGAGGCTCCTGGTGTCTGTCTCTGGGGGAGCAGCATGGTATAGAGAAACATTTCCAAGCCCATGGTAGTCCTGTAACTTCCAGGAGTCCCAGTGGGTGTGAGGTGGCCCATGGTGAGGGCGGCGTTTCTTGGCCTTCGGTAGTTCACATCGTTTCACCAGTTCGTGAGAAGAAGGAGCATAGATGTTTCTGTTTTGATGTTACAGACAGAAAGGATAATTTACACCCCACTGAGTATCAGGAACAGGCCACTTTTTCTATTTGAAAACAGAAATGTTATTTTGTTTTCTTATATTTCATGCCTTTTTTTTGAAAGTGTCCATTGCAAGGTAGATGGTGTATTTATTTTTACAAACATCAGTGAACATCAAAAGTAACCACTTTAAACCTAGGGAAAGTGACATGCATGTGACAGACAGAAGGTTTCATGTTTCTCATGAAGCATTGCAGTGGAGGTTTGTCATCTCTGGTACTTAGCATTTAGTATGTGTGTGTTTTCTGGTGCTTTGGTTATAAAGTTCCTAAAGTGCTGAGTTAGTAGGAAGCCCAGGATGTCGTAGTTATGAGGTGATGTGTCTCCTACTGGATTTCCTCTTCTTATATTTCCTGTTAACATTCCTGTAAGAAGTGTTAGCTGGAATGGGATAGATGATGAGAGTCAGTGGCTGTAGGTGTTTAAAAATAAAAAATAATAATTAAAAAAATACATCTGTTGCTCTTTGCTCAGTATGGATGTTGGTTTTGGAAGGAGGAAGGGTTAATAAAAAGTGAAGGCATATTTTTTTCCCCAGGCATATGGGGAATGCATGATCCATCCTACATGCGGAGGAGGTAAGGTTGGACAGGAAATAATTTCTTGTAGGAGGAATAAACTGGAAGGAAGTTATGAGGGAAGCAGCACATGGGGGAAACAAACTGTCAGTATGTGGAAGGTGGAGAAGAGATGCACAGGTGCATTTCTAACATCAAGTACAAGGGGGATAGTGGGTGGCACATGGATGCTGGCAGAGAATGGATATGTGCCAATATCAAGTGCACATGTGTTCTGCAACTTCTGTTATCTAAGTTATGTCAAACATCATTCTTCCCTTGGCTTGGGAATTAAATCTTAATGGGACTGAAATCAGTTGCACTGTTTACACTGACCTATCTGGTGCAATTGTTTTGTCTTAGGTACATGTTTAGGCTTTCCTATTCTGATGAGTGATCTTATGAAAAGCTTGTGATCTTGTTAGGTAACTACTGCAGCAGAGATTCTGGTGCTGTTTCATTAAGAAATCAAACTTCTCTATTTCCAGTAAGCTTTTTCTAAAAGGTTATGAGAATTTTTTTCTTGTTATTTCTTTTGATAAATCCTGATCATTAAGCTCTGGAAGGTTTATCTTCTACTTCTCTGTCTGTATTGGTTTTTATTCTATGGTAGTGAGAGCCAGTTGTTCTCAGTGTGAAGAGGCCCTTGAGCTTAACCCAACACAAGAAGAACAACAATACACATTTTAGTTATTTTTGTGTATCTCATGTGAATTCTAGTAGTTTAGGGTTGGGGGTTTTTGTGTCAAATATGTGATTTTCAAGATCACAGTGTATTCAAAGGTACTGAATGCAGATCTTATTTTATACAGAACTTAGAGATGTTCTGAGTGATAACTTTATTTCTGCAGCTATTCTCTCTTTGTGTCATAAACTGGCTTTACACTTTCCTACTGAACATCATCGGAGCCTCAAGCATTTTTGCCACCATGTGTGACTTTCCCTTGAAGAGGGACTACTTGATTATGAAGTTGTGGGCTGCAACAGACAAAGAATCAAGAAAATTTTCAGAGCTCTTACCATGTCAGGGCCTAGGAGGGGGTGTTTATCATAAAAATTGGTGGCAAACTGAAAGCTTTTTATCTGACTGCAAGCATGGTTTCAGTAGTGCTTTGTTTTTATGACTGCGGATATCTTGGTTAATTCTAGTGATTTATAAATTAATGATTACCCACAGATTCTCTTGCTTTAGTATTTCCTGGAGATTTAGGAATGTGAATTTGTGAATACCTTGAGGTAAATATAATCAGTGATAGTGGCTGCTAGTGACTGAAAATAAGGATAATAGCTATTCTCAGTTATACATAATTATTGTCTTTCCATAAGGACTTGCTACTTTTTGGGTTTGGTGCCTTTTGAAGAGGAGAAACTTGCAGTTTTTATGATATTGTGTCCCTTGCTTTTGTTTTCCAGAATATGACAAACTGGGCTTTCTCCTGAACCTGGACTCAAAATTGTAAGTAGAAAAGTAGGACTCTTTATCTCTGTAGTTACAGATTTCTGTTGTAAGCAATTTTCGTGTCACCTGGGCAGTAGGACAGCCAAGTCCTGCAGCAGCCTGGCAGTTGCTTCTTTCCTGACACCAGGCTTTTATGTCTGGCGTGGATTCTAGATTGGCATTAATTCCTTAATGACTGATCAAGAGGCTATAAATGTCCATCTGAAGCCATGACTGTCAGTCTGCTCTAGATATCCTACTGTAATCTTCCAAATGAGGAAAAATGTGTTAAACATTTGAAAGCAGGAGGAATGTGGATCTGCAATATACTGGGATGCTTAGAAAGTTATATTTCCTTTCCACTTGTTTCTTTAAAAATGGATACTACTGGTTTTGGTTTTGTTTTTTTTTTCTAATTGTAAACTGGAGGGCAAAGAACCTCAACACAAGACAGTGACCATTTGCTATGTCAGGAGAACATCGAAGTGCTGGAGGCTGATACTCATTATGCTTTTTGCCGTAAATTCGCTCAAATTGAGGCTGAGCTTCTTAACACTAGGCGTCACTAGCGGCTCTGTTTCTGAGGTCAGCAGCCGTGCAGAAATTTTGGTGATGGGAGTGAAAGACTAGTAAAAACCTTCTGTCCCTACTACTTAAAAAGGCATGAAGGAATCTAGTGTCTGTGAATGAACTGAGGATGCATCCCCTGTACAATGTATCATGCTAATTTAAAAGTTATTCTTAATGTTTAGAAAGTTTCATTGTACTTACAGAGGCGTAATGTTCAAGTTTTGAGTTTAGTCTTGCTGAGCAGCTTGGGGAGCTCCCATAGTGAAATAAAAGCCTCATTAGTATGTTTGCAGGTCATGACAAAGTCTTTAGGAGGTTTTCAGAGAAGAATCTGAGTACATGCATTCAATTGTAGTAATTGATCTGTCAAAAAGGTGCTGCAAAAGGCCATGTATGAGAAGGAATATTGATTTTTTTTATTCTATTTTTAAAATTTTTTTTTTTTTTTTTCCCCAAGTGGCTCTGTGTCTCAGTGTGCAGGCAGGATGGCATTTACTGCATGAATAGGAGGTCAGGTTTCTTTCTGGTCTCATTTAATGTATCATTCTGTGCAGGTTTTGTTGCATGCTGTCTGGAACCAATGCTACTTGCAGAGTTACTGATTTTCTTTATTGAGTTTCCTGTATTGAGACATTCTTATGATTTGGAGGCAATAATAGTGTATGTACTCTTACAACACTGTGTGATGAGGCAATACATTGTCTTCAATTTATGCATGTAGAATTCAAAGCAAAGAGATTAATCCAAAATTCTGAAGTGAGTAAGTAACCATTGAATGAATGTATTGGTGTTGGTAAGGGAAAAATGTTTTTTTTTTTAAGTCCAATATATTTAACATGCCCGTTGGCTGTCCATGCACTGCTGGCATTCCAGCCTTGGATACCAGCCTCTGCTGTGTCCAGCCCACTGCTTCAGTGTTGCTCTTCCTATTCGTCCTTCTGTGTTCACTTTTCTTTTCTTTGATGCTTTTAGCAAGTCCCATTGAATCTTTCTTCCCCTCAAGCCACTGTTGCAACCTTTTTTCTCTTTTTTTTCTGTTTTAACTTCACTTATGGGTTTCTGAGACATGGCATTTTTTTTTTCTTATACTTTAATATGAGGCCAAGTGCAATTTGTACCAGCTGGAGGGCTTGCAAAACTCTTAACATTTTTTATTAAGGCCTTCCTATGATAAAAACCTCCCTGTTATTTCTGATTAAAGAACAAATACTTCAAAATATATATATTTATATAGCACTCCAAAATGTGTATGCTTGATTTCAAAGCAGATTAGCCATGAAGGTAGCTTCTGAAAAGGCTTGTCATAAAATCATCATGATTAAAATAAATACTATGAGGTTAGGTAAAGGTGCAAAGAAAGCAAGTGCTGTATGTAGCTGAAGTAACTTTTTAATTATAATTGGGTTCTTCATTGGGTTTAGGTTGGGGGTTTTGTTAGTTTGTGCTGTTGTTTATGTTTCTTCTGTGGAAGTAAATCTGACCATGCTTTTAGGGTGGAGAATGGACCAGGTGACCTGCAGAGTTCCCTTCCACCCTGAATGATTCTGATGTTTTTTTCATCAGCTGGGAGCTAGAGAAAAGCTCAAAATACCATAAAACATACTAAATAAATTTTGAACAAAAAATGTTTGACAGTCTAGAGGAAATTGCTGCTATTCCAGAAGCTCATCATGTGTGGTTAGGATACTAAATATGTTTTTTAAGTACAGACTCTGAATTCGGTGGAACTTGGTGGTTAAAAGTGCTTTATGTGACTATTAATCAAGATGGCACTGTCGTAGAAGCATTTTCAGGTTAAAAAAAACTTGCTCAGAGTTGAAAGGGGCAATATGTTCTGCACTAACGACTTTACTGGCAGAAATAATTTAATTACTTCTCTTGTGATATAATCGTGGAATTTTGCTACAGATCACAACTTTATAGGGTTCACTTAATTCACAGCATGTGAGAGTCCAGTGTGACTTAGAACAATTAGTTTCTTCTCTTTTTTCATTAATATACCATTTGTTCAAATTGTGTTCCTGTCTGTGTGATATAATTTAAAAAAACAACCTGCAGGACTTAACACTGTCTACAAAGGTAGATCTGCAGTAAAACTTAAATTCTCCGGCTTGCATTTTAAATTAAATTCTACAAAGGGAACTTTTGTCATAAATAAATAGTAATGTGTTTGTTAGCCATTGCATCTTTAGTTTGCTCATTTATTACTGCTTGAGTGTCCTCTCCTGTGTAGATGTCTAGGGCACATTATTCACATATAATACATAATACATTCTGTTGTGGTTATAGCAATGTTGTGATTCTGTGCAGTAGTTCTCTTTGAGTTAATAGAAAGGGGAAGGAAAAGAGATTTGTTCAGAAGTAGCTGAGAAGTATTTCCTGTGGGAACTGTGTGTCTGATTCATGTGTTACTTTAGCATTAGGGAGACTGATATGGGCAGGAATCTCACCTGGAAGGGGATGACAAGTTTTAAAAAGCAGAATGGTATCCAGGTAGGGATTGTTAGTGAAATGAAGGATGAATAGAAAGATGTGGAAATCTATAGGCAATCAAGTTCATGAATTAGTTGTTTCCTCAGTCAAAACAATGCCTGAGGCTCCTCAGAATGCCATTAATGGAAAAGATCTATTTCAAGAGGAGTTTAGTTTTATCTATGCTTGTTCCAACCATATCTTTATTACCAAAAGTAGAATATCAATACAAAAGATGCCTGAAGTATAGAAATATGTCAGTTGCATCAATTTCTTCCAGGTAGACAGGTTTCCCAAGCAACACATAGAGCCACATACTGTTTTTAAACCTTTAAGAATAAAATCTAACATTGACTGGTTGTGTAGAGAAAAATGCTTACAGAAAAAAACCCCAACAATTCATATGCCTTAATTCTTGGAGGGGCCGGTAGTTCCTGAACAACTTAAGGTCATCAGTCACAGTAGTGACTCAGTGAATGGATTACTAGGTGCCACCAAATGCCAAGATTTGCTGTCGCTTTCTTACATCTGTTCTTGGCAAAGGATTGCTTGCTTTTATTATTATTAAATATTTATATTGTAGTAGTTCTTTGAGGCTGGCCAGGTCCTAGAAACAAGACTCTCATTGACTACAAATTCTGAATAACTGTCTGAGCAGAATGTATGTTTCCATTGAATTAAATCAGATTTCTGCAGGAGGATCCGCATATTATCATATAAGTTACTTATAGATGGCATCTTAATGCATATTTACTGGGCCCAGCTGAAGGATGCATGGTCGTTCTTTATTCCATCAGTTACTACTCTGTGGATATTTAGTTTAGTCACCTTGATGATTACTTTGATTATGCCTTGCCATGTTACAAGTGTAGATTCGCTTGTGTTGTGCATGTGGAAATCTTTTTGTAATAGTCTGTGTGATCTGGGGGCTCTTCCCTTGCATTCCTTGCCCTCATGCTTCCATACCAGCTTTCCTTACCCTGCCAGAATGCTGTTTACTCAGTGAGATGGAAGCCAAGGACTGCTACTTCTGTCCTCAGTTCAAACTCATCCTTCAGAAGCGGTGGGGAAGAATCACTCCCTCATAAAGTTTTGCAGATGTTAGAAGATGTGCATGAGTTTATTGGAATAATTCTTCACTTAAACAAAAAGATAGCAGGTATTACGATGTGGTAACTTGACAGAGAGTAAAATTTTTTGAAGGTAGAAACAGGCCAAAAAAACTGCTATAGCTCTCAATTGGAAAGGTGACTGTGACATCAGCCTGGTTGCCCACAATAACATAATACAAATATGGTTAATATACTATACTAATATACTATAACTCTAAATGAGATCTGGTATATCTTTTATGTTGAGTACTTTAGCAGGTTATAGTCAGTACTTAATTAAAAGGAAGAATATTTCTTCCAGTGGCCTGTGTGCTTTGCTAGATATTACAGGGTACATCTGGGAAGTGCAACAAGAATTTTTTGAATAGTCATGATACTTTCAGACTTCTCTTTAAAAAGAAAAAAGCAAAGAAATAGAGTCTTTGGGGAAAGAAAGAAAAAAAAAAAAAAAAAAAGAGAGAGAGAGAGGGGAAAAAAAGCCAGAAATAACAACCTTCACCCAGAAAACTTAAACGAAACTTGATCTAGACTTTGAAAAGACAGCAAAAATGGAGGGAGTTTGGGCTAGGGAAACACACATACTGGGTTACTTCGGTTTGTTGAAATTTCTTCCCTTCAGAGCTTTAATAATGAAGAACTGAAACAGAGCCCCTTCCCCTCATTTTGTTTCTAGGGTGGGAGATTGCTTTGAAACTGTTTGTGTGGTACTTTGCCATTAAGCACTGTAAAAATAATCAGTAAACGTGTTGGAATGCTGGGTTTGCCCTCTGCCTGCTGCTGTGGGATTTCTTTGTGCCCTGCTTCCTTTCCCATTTGTCTTTTTGTATTCCTGCAAGAAGGGTGCAGGGGTAAGAGAAGCAGCAAGAAGTCCCAAAGGTCTCCTGTCCTGCCTCTGCAGGAGTGTCTCAGACCACATGGAGGAATTCTGACCATCACAAACAGGAGTGTGCTAATGCTTTTTCTGAAATACTGTTTCAGGGCTTAGCATACTTTGACATTGCTATTTTTCAGGCAGTTGGTTATTTATTTCTCTTTTATTTCAGATTTTGCTTTGACTTCTAATTCTTACCCTTCTACCTAACCTCTTTCCATCTGTAGTAATTGCTTGAGCACTTAAAACGAATCCATGACTCTTAGTTATTCAGTGATTCCACTACCTGGCTGTTTCTTGTTCATCCATCAAACTTTCCACGTTTGGGTGGGATGTAACTGCCACTTTTTTTTTTTTTTTTTTCTTTAGCTCATTTCAGTTTCAAATTTGAGCCTTTGGAATTCTCATCAGGATTTCTCACATGAGTCTCTGTTCCCTAATATGGGATTCCTGTGTTAGACACGATCTCAGTTGATGACGAAGATAAAGACTGTAGAACTCAGAATTACTGGATGCTTAGAACTGATTCATTACTTGATTTGTTAAATGCAAACAAAGTAAAAAACGTACGTTTGGTACTTTTAAAAGGGACAGTTTCCTGAGGCTGGAAATAATTATGAATTAAACCACATGGGAAAAGAATGTAAAGTTAAAAATATGAATGGCTGGGCATTGTTTAGAGTAATTTTATAGTGTTTGTCCTGACAAATTCAGTTTCGTAAGAAAGAAACATTAATGGAAAAACAGGTTTACCAAGAGTGTAAGGGAAAAGAGTGATAATATGTTTATAGAAAATGTAGAAGAGTGCAGTAAATACATGAAGATTTTTTCTGTTTGGATGAGACAAAAAAGTACTTGATATCAGCAACAAAAACTCAAGCAGCAGATATATATGCCCAGGTTTATGTGCCTATGATACTTTAGAAATGGTATGTCTGGACAGCATTCTTGCAAGAATTTCTAAAGAAGTAGCTCAGGACTTTTTGGACTGGTAGAGATTATTAATAAATCTTCAAATACTAGGGGTTTTTCATCTTCTTGGCAGAAGTTTGGTGTACAAGTATTTTAAAAGCAAAAAGGAATGACTCAAGCTTTCCAGCCCATTTTTGATTCTGAGGACAATAACATAATAGCGAATATGAGTTTCCACAAAAAAAAAAAAAAAAAAAAAAAAAAAGTAATATGTATGGTTCCAAAAACTGTGGAAACATTTTTTGTTATGTGGGCCTGTTCTTCAAGTGAATGTCTATGAAGGTGCCTGGTATGTGTGAGATTGATTTATTTCTTGATAAGCTCCTCTTAGGACTAGATTTGCACATTTTGTGTTCTTTTAACCAACCAGACTACTTGGATAAAAACTGGGAAACCTATGAAGAAAAGTCTCTATGCTTTTTTCCCCTTGGTGTCTGTTAGGTGGTATGCTTACTTTGTAGTTCTTCACCACAGTAGCATTAACCTAATTATATGTTTGTTATTTGGGATGGACATGGTTACTAGCTGTTAAGGTTACAAGTTTCTATTAACTGTTTAAGTAAAAAAAAATACAGCTGTTGCATTCACAGAATGGTAAATTTACTTTAGTAGCAAAAAACAATTAAGGGATTATCTGTAAGCTCATAAATTACATGGGGTCTTCCTGTTGCTTTACCTTCCTGGGAGAAGAGCATGTAAAAAGCCACGCTTCATATTCTTCCTTCAGATAACTGTTCTGAAACTTAGAGACAAATTACTTCAGTTTTTGTCAGCTTCTGTCCTGGTAAACTTATTAAGCTTCTAGTTACTGAATATCCTTCTACAAAGACTTTCTTGCTCTCTGGATAATTTACAGAAATTTGTGGATTGGACTACATAAGCATAGATCATTCCCAAAACTTCAGTTAAAGAGGTTATAAATACTGTGTTAATGCTATCAAAGGACTTAGTCTCATTCTAGTTCTAATTTGCTACACAGTTTACTGCAAGACCTAGACATTCTGTGGGATCATGGGTTTTGATATGTATTTATGTTAAAACATTGGTGTTCATCATTGTATTTATGGTACTTGGTCATAATGAATGAAGTACCAGCACAGACTGTGGAAACAGGTGATTTGTTGCTGCTTGTCCTGAACCAAAGCATTTGTGAGCTTATCACTAAGCTGATTAAGGAGTTTACTCTGCTGGAAATCCCTAAGGTGCGTATCTGATCACCAAACATTAACTCCTTTGCACCTGCCTTGCAGAAGATCTCTTCTTGCAGCCCAGTGCTGTTCTGCCTGCAAAGAGAAATCTGCTTCCCTTTTGTTTAGCCTTGAAAATGTTTTTGGGAATCCTTACCTGATAGTTGGCTGAGAATCAAGCGTGTTCCAAGAAGCGAACTTTACACTCTTTCTCAAGCCTGCCTCTGAAACATGTTACTTACTCTGAAGAACACTTCTGCTATGGTATCTAGACACAGTTGTCAGCTTCTCATTTGTATTTTTCTGTAGCTGGTTGTCAGGAGGTTTTCTAAATGGGCTGTATGGGAAGAAACAGCTTACTTTACTCAGTCTGCCCCTAAATTTGTCTTCTGCATTGCCATAATATGACCAGATACATCAAAGTGTTGCCAAGAATGCCATACATAAACTATAAGAATGTGTAGTAGGTCACCAAGGCAGGGGTGAGTTTGGAAAAAATACGTAACAGATTTATTGCAAGCTGGGAAAGGACAGTAAAACAAAGACATCCTTTTAACAGCTGTGGTTATAATCTATTAGGTAAGAAAACAATATTTCATTTATGCTGGGAGAAAGCAAGAAGCCTTATTGCAGTGTGTGAGAAGTGCCTAGTAGAAGATAGGATGGTGATCTGCCAGGTAGTGAGATGCTGTGAACACATGATTTTTAGCTTCCTACAGAGATGATAGGCTAGAGGAACTCTAGGTGAGAGACAGTGAGGGAGCCCTGTTAAATATAATCTAGAGGTGTATTTTACTGTATTTGTTCTGTTCCCAGGTTAAGTCTTGATTCATAAAAATCTCTGTATTTTACTGTTTAAAGTTCTTCTGGGACTGAAAGACTAGGTAATAGTGGATAGGTTGATATACTTTAAATATGCTTACCCTCGAGGAAATAGGAAGTTGCTGCCAGCATCCTTGACACATCTGCACTGGAAAAGTACTCTGAGGGACCCCAAAGGCTGGTAGGAGAGCTGGTGTTGTGTGGTGCCCATTGCAGTGTGCAAAACATGAAGGCCACATGGCAGCTGGAAGATTACTTACAGCTGTCTCTCACGTGCCATGTTGGGAATCATGTAGCAGTTGTTGCTGTAAGATGTTTTTGAGGTTATGGATGTTTGGATTTAATTCAGAGGCTCAGATGAGGTTTTCTCTAGTTGCTTTTGAGAAAATCACGCAATTAAACATTAACTTTTATGAAATACTTTGTACTCATATGTTACACAGAAGCCCATGTGATTCTTTCTCAGCAGAAATGGAAACCAGGCAGAAATGCTTCTCCTGACACTAGCTGCAGCTCCAGTCCTGCTCTCAGCAACAAGAATCAGGACCACAAAGGGAGGGATAGAAAACTGACAGAACATGTAGGTGCTGTTTATTCCTTGTCTGCCATGCGATCTGTTCCAGCTCATTAAAGAAGGGTAAACCAAAAAGCCAACAAAAGACATGTTTCTGATTCACATACTGAATGGACTTGGATATTTCTGTTTGATTTCAGACCTTTTTATTCCTACTTAGAATTATCTTCCCCCAGTACTTTAAAAGGACTAATCTTGAGGACCTGAGAAATGTGAGCAATGTCCTATGTCCAGCTTCAAAACATTGAGTACCTTTCTTCTACTCCTTTTCATCCTCTTTTTATACATAATTTAAGGCAGAAATCCCTGAGAGTGGGTCTGTCATTTGACTGACTTGAGGATTCTGATCTGTACCAGATCAAAGTAGTATTTTATCACCATGGAACATAGGCTTATGTGATTGTGGAGATTTGCTATTTTGATGAATTAACCAGGAGGTGAGGATAGGAGTTGTCCTGCTAAAAAGTGAAAACTACTTCAGTGCCCAGCCTTGGAACTCTCCTTTGGCTTGTACACCAAACATCTAGGAAAATCAGTTCAGCATATACTCTTTTGGATAGCCACTAATAACCTTCTCCTGATGTAGGACTGATGCTCAGAGAAGTTAGGCATGTTGGAAGATGAAGAAAGGTCTGATTAATTGGGCTGGTCACAGTTCTTTGAGACAAGCTTTATTCTTTTTTCTGACTCATCAGGGTTACATATAGCAGTTTGGATGTTGGTTCAATGGCCTTTTCAGACAAGCAGCTGCTCTTTGAAGTGAGGAAAAAAAAAAGAAATTACCATAGCAGAATAAAATTCACTAGAACAATGTATGGAGTAAACAGGAGAGGTTTTTGATCTGGGTGGCTCTGCAGCTGTTCTTACTGTTAACAGCTATGGGTATTCTTAATTATTTACCCTCAAGAAGTTTGGTTTTTGTTAGTTTCATAAGGGCATGCTTAGTCATTGCAAGTGTTCCTCAAGGTCAGGGTTACCTCTGTTATTTACAGCAAGGTTTGTGGAAGAAACATTTTTCTCCCAATATATAGCCTTCCTCTTAAGATTTCACTGTGGTATTTGCTAGATGAGTTGCTGTCTATTTGAATTCATGACATCTGTCTCTGCTACAGGTCAGTGAAGACTGTTTTTTGGACTACCTCTTCAGAAAGAAGAGTGAGAAGAATTCAGAGCCTCATGACTGTAAACAGCATTTTGTAAAACTACTGTTAAAACACATTCCCAAATTGTGAGGTCACCTCTACATATCATCTAAAGCAATTTATTTACTGACCAGTGGTTTTTTCCTCTCAATTTCAGTCCAGCCCAGCAGAAAAAAAAAACAAAACTAAAAACAAAACCAAACCAAGCCTAAAGCCCTTGACATATCCAGAGTCATCTTTTTCTTTGATTAGGAGGACTGAAATTGTTATTCCTTCCCAGGCTGTCCACATCTTCCAAAGATAAGGTTAGAAGATAGCTTTTATTACCCCTTACCCTGCAAAGTTACCAGAGAAACTGTAAAGGGAAGGTAGTGTGAACTATTCTTGTTGAAGATTTGCTATCCGGTAGCTGAGAGATTTTTCCAAGTGGGATTTATTCCCCTAAGATTTGGTCTCTGCCAGTTGTTTGTGCAATAGATCTGTTCCTGCAACAGAAAACATTGAACTTCCATAGTGGGAAAATAAAATTGGCTGAACCAAGATTTCCCAATGTCTGATCTCAAATTGTTTAGGGAAGAAGAAAAATACACCAGTGTGAAGCAGACCTTTTTGCAGTGTCATTCTCCAGCTGCTGAGGAGAGGAAGTTTTGTTATTCCCAAGTTGGGGATGCTGTTACACCTTGATCCCGTCTATACATCTGGCTTCTATAACATACTGACATAAAGCAATCTAGTGATTAACTGCATATTACATGAAACTCGTGCTTCCTTTTGTCAGAGTTTTACTGTGTTTAGGATAATTTTTGTTGATGATATGGAAAATAGTAAATAATAAGTCACCACTGAGCTTTTTCATAGCATTCTGTATGTTTCCATAGCTACTGAACGCTTGAGTTTCTCTGAAATGAAGTGTTCCATCACCTGGCAGTGTTCATTTCAATGAAATGAAATACATTTTTCAGAAGGAAGATTTGGTGAACAAAACCTTAGTGTAACTGATTTTTCTCATCTGGCATTCAAAATTCCTAAGCAATGGATTTTGACACCCAGATCTGCTAAACTGTAGTATCCACAGATGAACACCTAATTTCAGCTATGATGCTTCAATAATTTTATCTGATATTTTTGCCCCACAGATGTAGTCTTTGGGGGTGAACTTTTGTTTTCAGATGTGCCAATTGCTACCAGTCTGAGTAGAGGATTCCTGGATTCTAATTGAGCTGAATTATTTATTCTCAGTTCTTTGTGTCCCCTGGACCTACACTGCTAGATTCATTACACTACAAATAGAAAAACAGTGTTCCCAGTCCAAAGAAAGCATTGCCCATTCGTAGATGTAACAGATGAGGGTTGGTGATGAAGACTTGAGGGTTACAGCAACAAAATAATGACATTTCAATTTATCTTCTTGCATTCCTTCATTTGGGGGGAAAAAAAAAAAAAAGAAAAAAAAAAAAGAAGTGATAGGTGAGTGTTTTATTTCCCATCAGACTTCTAATTAAACTCACTTTTTATGGCTGTTGTGCTAACAGTGAGTTTTGAAAGGTGTTTAAATGGAGTCAGTACTTAATTTTTTCAAATGTTGAGAATTACATGTTCTAATATAGAGATCATTATAATTTCTGACTTTGGGAAAATAGAGTTTAGTTAGATGTTCTTTAGACAGCTCTTTCAGAAAGCAGTTCAGATAGGAATCCCAACTGAGGGAGTTTTTCTTCACTACTAAGTGAGTCCTAACACAGTCCAAAAAACTGTCTGTCTTCCATTTCATCATCTTTTCTCTTCTTGGTAAAACCAGAATGATGGTACTTCTTACCGAGGATGGCAACTAGAAATTTAGGGTCTATGGAAACTAGGATAGGTGGAAGTCCAAAAATATGCAGTCAGGAATTACATTTATTATCAGAAAGTTACATCATCTTAACAGGTTTCTTTATTCAAAGTTTAATAAATTATCAAAAACTCAAGGAGCAGTCATGTATTTTTTCTTCTTTTTATTTTTTTTTAGTTGCTTTGGTAAACACCTGTCTTCTGTGAAAAGAAAATTTCTGTATTTCATGCTTTTTGTTTAGTCTAACAATTGGTGTTTCAGCCAATTGTTTTCTACTTTCGCCTTTCTTTAAAAGCACAAACCATCGAATGGGTTGTTTTCTTTACTCTTCTCTGTGTTTATTTGAACACAATTCTGTTTTTTCTCTCTGCTACTAGTCTCTAATGTAATCTGTAACAAACAGAGAAATTTTTTAAAAAGGGGAAAGTTGGTATAAACCGAAGGATATCGGGGATATTACTCAGTTCTTGGAGTAGTTTGCACATGAAGTCCCAAGAAATGTGCCATGGACTTGTCTTGGATTTTTTTTTTTGCATCCTTTGAATCTGGTTTTACAAACTCAGCATTTAGTTAAATTTTTTACTTATTTAAACAAACAAAAACTTTCTAACTTGAGAAATTCTGATACTTTTGTCCACAAGGATACCAACAGTTTTTAAGGAGTTGATAAAAGGTGATCAACTAAGAAGCTCCAGACAGTATTGTTAAATTCAGTGACCTGGAAGAGAGACAGTACAGTGATATCGGCCTTTCTGATGCAGAGATCACTTCTAGCTGTGTTTTTTGAGACATTTATGCATTTATTGCTGTTAAGACTAATCTGAAATTCTTTCTTCTGCCTAGTGTTCTAATTCCAGGATTGGAATGTTTTCTTTTTGTGGGGGGTTTTTGTTTGGTTTTTTTGTTTGTTGGTTTGGGTTTTTGTTTGGTTTTGTTTGGGGTTTTTTTGTTTGGTTTTGTTGTTTTTTGTTTTTAAAGACCAGGAATGGAGCTTAGTAAGGAAGTAGGTTCCTCCTGCTGTTTTGTGGATGGAAACCTCTTCAGCTTGTTTGTACAAAGACAACATGTCACAAAAAGTGAATGGCATTGCCAGTGTTAGCTCATTTCAGCCAGCAGTGCCGCTCTGTCCAGTGTGCAGTTCCCAAAGAGTAGGCACTGACTTTGTGTCATGACTTCATTCATACTTTTAAAACTGTGTTTTCTCAGGCCAGTTTACTGTAATGTAATCTTCTTCAGCTGGTGTTTTTGAGTAGTCCAAATAAATAAAGTATGTGTTGATTATCTTCGCTGTTAGAAAATCAGTTTCATGAGAAGCCACAGTTCTTGGTGGAGAAGCAGAACAGGACATTTTTTTTAACATGCATCATATCTTTTTAGAAAGAGGGGTTTGAACCTTCTCTCCTCCTAGTTGGTCATACAATATCCTTGAGGGATTTGCTTACATACTGAAGCAACATTTGAAAATATTTACATCTCTTTAGCTGGCTATAGTGCCATAGATGCACTTCCTGTCTCTGTCAGTGTAAGCATTTTCCTCCTCTTTCTGTCTCCTCATTGTTCAGTTTTTCTTCAGCTGGAACTAGAATAATAGCAAATATCACATGATCAGGCCACGTGATTCTTTGAACCATAGTTTGGAACAGAACTGTGCTCAGAGTTCCTTAAACATCTGTCTCAGTCTGTCCTGCCCTGTGCTGCGCTGTTGAACGCGGAGCTCTATCTGCTTACCAAGAGGAGGGTGAATTGTTTCATCTTTTTCCCTAGTGTCTTGCACTCAAGGAGATTCTGCCTGGCAAAATTATGTGGTGATCACGACTCTACTTAAAAAGTCAGATGTGCGAGTACGTTTTTTCAGTCCCTTGCTGTTACTTGTGTATGGGAATTGAGTATTCCATAGGCGAAGGCTGCTCTTCTTCTTAATGACCTCTGTTGTTAATGACTTCTCTTCCTTTGACTCAACAGCAGCAACTGGAGGATAGTACAAGAGCTGCCTTGCCAGATGTACTGAAGGTGGCCTCCCATGCCTTCAAGTGAATTGATAGCGTTTGCTGTGAGGATGACAGTCTGTAACAACGGGGAGAGTTGGTGGGACAGTTATCTCATCTATCTCTTTTATTAGAAGTTCTTGCCCATTGGGAAGAGAGGGCTGATATATGGTTTTATTTCAGGGATTTTCCCCCTCAGGTGGGATTTGTTGCTTTACAAACTTAAGAAATACTATGAAAAAAGCATATTGAGGACTGGAAGCTATTTATTTATTAGGCTGTAAGTTATGTATAAACCAAATACCATTCAAAAATCTGATACCTTTTGATTTTAATTAAATGTACACCCTGTCGACTCTGGTTGTGTCTTCATGAGTGTCTTGTTTCGATCAGTCCTGCAATTTTGAAGCAAATCCCATAGTTGTTTCTGTATGATGAGTGAAATGTAGTCCTGGGCTTGGCTGGGGGAAGCTAAATCAACAGCTTTATTCTAGGAGGCTAAAAAATGCCTTTTAATGTATGTGATGGATACATCTGGCCCAGGGAATGAGAGAAAAGTCCTATCTAAAATAAAATACTCTGGTGTGGATATGGGGTCTCAGCATTAACTGCTTTGATTTAGTGATCTGCTGGTTTTTGATCCTCCAAATTGCTTGCTCATATTATTCCATTATTTTTTCATAAAATCCACACAATGTGCCTTTCATGGCATGTTCTTAATCACATCACCTTTTCATTCTTCAGGTATCCTAACATACACTTTGTAGAGCTGCTGTATAGTTATGACTCATGCTAGTTTGGACTAAAGAGAAGGAAACGCCAAGGCAAGGGTCATCGTAGAGAGCATATTGCCAAAGAACTCCTTTTCCTTGTTTCAGAAATGTATGAGTACATATATTTTGTGTGAAGAGTAACATCAAGACTTACTCAAGTAACATGATCTCAAGCAGATGAAGTTTTTTGATTTTTACAATCTAAAATTTAAGTTCCCTGTGGAAGGCAAAGTAGATTTTGTAATATTCAATGATATGAGCTGACTTGCAGACATTTTTTTTCACTAGTCCAAACACTGAGTTTGTGCTACTAACTTCTTTTTTTTTTTTTTTTTTTTTTTTTTTTTTTTTTTTTTTTTTTTTTTTTTTTTTTTTTTTTTCATGGTGACACTTTAATGTTTGAAATTAAAAGAAGACACACACCTGACAAATGCAAGGAGAAGGAAAAATCTTGTTACTTTTTCTAAATCCTCTGAAAGCAGCTGGATTTTTAACTTATCCAAATTGTGAAATTTTGTTAAGATTGATGTCCACACAACAGTGTAGAGAAGCACAGACAATCTTAACAATTCAGGATGTGTGCTAAGTCTCATAAACATCAAAACAAAAAAGCAAGAATGCATTTTCTTTTTAGTTGGATAAGCCAATTACTTTCCTTTAACTTCATCCTCATGTGGATAGTTGTTTAAAAACTGCAGATGTTTACAGTTACTGAAAATTAATTGTGTCTCTCATTTTTTCTGGATAAATTTATTACCTTACTGAGTTTTTCCTGTACAAAATCTGAACAAAATTCGAGAGTCCACAGTGTCATCCACTTATGTCCTTTCTGCTGTCTCCACTGGCTTTTTAACTACCTCAGCCCAATTGATGCTCTCAGTGTAACCTGGAGCTTAAGAATCAGGAGCTGGAATAGATGTACTTGGACCTGGAAGATGTAGAGGAGATTTTCACTTTTGTGCCATAACAGTGATGACAGCCCTGGCAGGCTTACCACAACAGCTTTCTGTGTGATCCTTGGATTCCAGGCACAGTAATGGAGCCAGAGAGATGAAACTATTTACTAGTGAAGCACTAAGAAAATAGTGTTGTTTGGTTTGGTACGTAGTTCTTCATCCATCTGTAGTAAGCAGCATTCAGGATTATAAAAAAAAGACTCCCAATTTTATCTCTAGTAATGCTGTGCACCATGTTTTGGTAATTAGTCAGGCAGTCTTTGCAGAATGTACTTTTCATTTATTGTGCCTCTCCCATCTGGAAATAAGACACATAATCAAAGAAGTAGCAATATATGCAGCAGTGTAATAAGTACACTTATCAGATACGAAGGAGATGCTTATTCATACACTTCAGTTCTGCATACAGTTCTGTTGGAGAACTGTGTACCTGCTAATAACAGTACAGTTTTACAAAGCTGGGCTTGTTTGAAAAATGTGTAGTTCTATATGGGATGCTACATGCAGCATCTTTTGCAGTCTGGTTTGTGGAAGGGCAGTCTCTGCAAGATCTGTGAACGAAAACGCAAAGTGAATTAATATATCTAAAATGATGTTTGCTTGGATAGCTTCATGAGGTGGCAGAATGGGAGGCAGCAAGTAATGATGTATCCAGCATTACTAAAAATGTTTTGCTTTGAGTTAACACTTAATGCAGGCTTATCAGTAAGAGCATGCTGGCAATGACAGTGTGCAACGTGTAATCTGAAGAAATCAAACAAATAAAACGTGCCCCTAGATGGATTGGAAATGAAGAACACCCATTTCGAGTTTTCTGTAGTGTTCTGGCTCCATATGTGGCTAGAAGGAGGGAGATAAGCAAATATTGAATGGTATCAGATGGCAGCTACAACTGATATACGAAAATTGTTCTGCCTCTGGCACTCTGGATCATGAACTTCATCACATCCAAGAAATGTTACCAGCTCGGGCCCTCAGGCTTTAGCAGCTCTGAGTGTCTGTGTGTTCTGTAATCGACAGTTCCACCATCAGTGCACAGCTCTGATTGGTGTTCTGTGCAACTCAAAGGCATGGGGGTTTCAGCCTCCTGTTCTTTTGCAGAAACACCATGATGGGCATCTGAGTGACATTTTAATTTGATAATGAAAGCACCATTAAATCAGAGGAGAGAAAAATGCCTCTGTTTGCGGCACAAGATATTTTGTGTGACCACTGAGGTCATTTGAGAAAGGCCTACTGTTGAAATAGTTATACAAGTTTGCCAGCAATGACTCACTGCTGTGGTGGCTGCAGATAAATTCCAGTTGCTTTCTACTTGTTTTTGAAGATGGGGTTTCTGTAGGTTGCTTAAACAATAAAAATGCAGCATCACTTGAGTTCACTTGATAAAGGTTAAGATTTCCCACAATTCGTCATATCTGAAATGCTGCAACAAGCTGTGGTCTCTACACCCTGCTCTCCCTTTAGACTGTGCCCAAAGGGGATATATTTTAGCACCATCAAAACCTGTTTTGTCAGCAACAGGCTGTTCTTCCTGTGCCTATGTCTAAAGAAAGTCAGAAAACAAATCATTTGGTGCAAGCCCTTGGGATTCAAACTTCTAAATGGTCACATCTTAGATTCTTTCTCATTCTCTCTCATTTAGAAATATGTTTTATCATGTCACCTATAGAAGTCAATCTTGTGGGCTTGGCTTGGGCTAGGCAATATTATACCTGTATCTATCTCTCCATATCTTTAGAATATATTTAGAGAAATCTAAACTTTGCTGTAAATAATTGACAGTGTAAATAGACCTGCCATCCTATAGATGAGGAATTGTGATGGTAAAATATTACTTGTTTTGACCAAAGCTATGCAGGAAATCGTAGCAGAGTTAGAATTTGTTAAGCTTTTTCTGGTGCTTTTTATTTGCAACGGTCTTAAGAAATTAAATACTTGCAGTAATTTTTTTATTTTCTCCAGCTGACTTCATTTTCCAGCTGTTGAAGGTTTAGATTTTTATTTAGCAGAACTAAATGTTATTCTTTTAAGAGCTCTGCAGCTAATTGTAAAATTAACTGTTCATCTCTTCATCATCAGTTTTTCATCTTCAGTTGCAACTGTCTAGCGATCACCTTGAAAGTCACCCCAGGCACCAGTACAAGAGGAATAGTTACTGCCAGTTCAGCATGGCAGTTACTGTCATTCAGATAGATAATTTTGGCAGCAAGGGTTCTTTTTGCACCACTGATCACAAGCCCTCTAGGACCTGGTCTTCAGCTCAGGCGTCCAGTGACTCATTACATTTATCAGTAGTTTTCTAGTTAACCTGGTATTGGTAATGTACATGTTGATGACTCCTGAAAAGGAAAGCATGGTTGTGATAATGAACTCTTCAGAACTGTTTTTGTGGATCTTTCTGCTGGTCTGTATTATCGCCTTCATTTGTCTCATAGTGTTAATCTGTAGGGGAAAAAAACCTTTCATTACTTGCATACTACTAACAGAATTGTGTAGCAAATACAGTATTTCTAAGGGAAGAGTGACTAGAAAGCTGCCCAGTGGAAAGGGACCTTGGAGATACTAGTCAACACCTGGCTGAATATGAGCCAGCAATGTTTCCAGGTGACCAAGAAGGCCAACAGCATCCTGGCTTGTTTCAGGAATGGTGTGGCCAGTAGGAGAAGAGGAGTGATCATGCCCAAGTACTTGGCACTGGTGGGGCTGCATCTTGAGTGTTGAGTTCAGTTCTGAGCCCTCTCACTACAAGGAAGACATTGAGCTGCTGGAATGAGTTAATAGAAGGACAACCAAGCTGCTGAAGGGTCTGGAGAACAAGTCATGTGAGGAGAGGCTAAGGGGATTGGGATCACTTAGTCAGGAGGAGACTGAGAGGAGACCTTATTGCTTTCTGTGACTACTTGAAAGGAGGTTCTTGGGAGGTGGGTGTTGGCCCCTTTTATCTAAGTAAATAACAATACAACTAGAGGAAATGGGCTGAAGTTGCTTCAGGGGAAGTTTAGACTAGATGTGAGGAAGAATTTCTTTACAGAGAGTAGTTAGGCACTGGAACAAGCTGCCCAGGGAGATGGTGGAGTCACCATCCCTGGCAGTATTTAGAACTCATGTACATGAGGCACTTCAGGACATATTCTAGTGGAATTGTGATATATATGTTGGGTTTTTTTGAGGGGTTGACGCTTGATAACTTGGTGATCCTAGAGGTCTTTTCCAACCATGACAATTCTGTGAATCTGTGATACTATCTATTGACTCTTTGCAGTAGTTACCACCTGTTGATATTACTTTCAAAACATAAGTGAGTTAACCTTTATGTTTTCTTGAAATGAATGACTATAGTTTTTGCAGGAGGTGAGTAGGGCTAGAAATAAATTAGTGTTTTCCAGGTCACTCAGTAGATCTATGGTTAAAGTATGTAGTGGACTTACGTATCTTTCTTGAGATGCTAATCTTGTTCCTGTACAAAAACTAACTGAAAAAAAAAAAAAGGAATATTCTGAATTTGGCCCTGAAATCACTAGGCAAGCTGAATTAAGACACATGTCAGCAGAAAGCAGCAATATCATCTGTTCCAAATGCTGAAACCAAGCATCCCTTGATGACAGCCTGTCAGAACTGCTCAGCAGTTTATTTCAAATGCTTGAAAGGTATCTTCTGAATATTACTTTAAATAATACTTTTCTGTAATTTTAACTTTGCTTATACTTTAGAAAAATAACCAAAGCAAAGTGCACTTTTTGTTTTCTTCTTTCTGAAAGGTTGAAGTCTAAAATGGTACCTTGATAATTTTCTTCCATGTTTTATGTTCCTGAGTATTAAAATCTTGCAGCAAAAGCAGTAGCTTAGTGGTGTTTCAGGTATCTTCAACCCTATACTTTGTCTGTTGTTCTCCTCTGATGCTACATTACAACAAGTCAATAACTGTCCATGATTCCTATTCTTCCTCATGGCTATTTTTGATAAAGCTTTAAGGAAAAAAATAACTTGGATGATTTAAAAAGTCAATTCATAGCCAAGAAAGTCATGACCCTCTAATTATTTTTTTCTCAGGCCACCAGAATTGGCATCAAAGTATGCAAATTTCTCTGAGGGAGTGTGCAAGCCTGGTTATGCATCAGCGCTCATGACTGTCATCTTTCCAAAGTAAGTAATTACTTGACTGGTTGTTTTGTTCCCTCTTCCTCTGATGAATTTTCATTCTTCAAGGTGAATGATCTGCAAAGGGTGTCTTGAAAAGTGTCATCAGTCTGTCACTTGGTTGGTTGAAGGGAAGGCGAGTGTTTAAATTCCAGGCTATTTGAGCAGTCAGTGGCAATGGCTTAATTGATTTAATCTGACCAGGAGCTTGCTCAAAAAGTAAAGAGGTTTAGTAGCAGAAATTGTATTTTCAGTGCATGATACAGATGTGTGGTCAAACTCACTGCTGGTACCAGATGATGCAATCCTTGGGAAGGTTAAGTCATGAAGTGACATTAAATTATCTGGAGTAGTACAGTGGGGTCTTTTTTTTCTTTTTGAAAGTTGCAAGACTGTTTGATAGCTCTCAGAAAAGGGGAATGTAATTGTAACAGATCAAACAAAACATTTAAGTTTGGCTTAGGGCTTTCTTGAATGCACCATGTGGCTTTTGTTTTCAAGGAGTTTGTAGAGTTGCTGGAAGGCAGTTCAGAAGATAGGTTGGCAAGACTCAGTATACAGTTGAGGCTCAAGGATCTCAGTTTGGTTCACTGAATGGAAAATTTTACTGAATAGTTATATGACTTTTGTACAAGCTTGTAATTCATGTGGAAAAGATGCTATCTTTGGCAGAAGAGGTTGTGGACTTTCTAATGCAACTGCTACTTTTCTAAAAGATACACTTTATTTCTTTTGAGGAGAGAATTTCTGTAACTTGCTTGTACAGAGGTTAGGTTGGGTGACCATGGCCCTCGGGCTATGCTTGAAACTGGTAACATCTTCTTTCTTTGTTTTATTGGCAAACATGGTACCTGCAACCTTTAAAAATAAAAATCTGACATTGCCTAGTAACCAGCAAATACTACAGCAAGGACTTAAAACCAAAATACTAAGTATTGAGACTATGTTCTCCAACGCCAGTGTCAATCGTCAGTGTGAATTTTGTGTGAATTTTTGAACTTAAATTAAAATATAAATAAATATTAGAACTGAAAATAGATTATAATTCTGCTCTTTTAGGAACTTTCTGAGTGCCTGTAAATCTGTTTACACATACTAAATGTAAATAGTGGAGAAAAAGAATATAAGATTATTTAACTGCAGGAAGATGACTAAAGCTAAAGCCTTCCTTTCTTTGCACAGCTTAAACCTAACTGCCCTTTTCAATGTATGGCTGTTGTAACACTGAGTCTTCAGAGATCAGTTGTATACACTGAAGAAAGGAGATGGTTTAGTATGGTTATTAAGGCAGAAAAATACCAATAGTGGTCCCTTAGCCTGGTTTGTTTCATGACACAGGAGATGATGTTTTCTTTCAGTAAATTCATAATGGATTACAGGCTTGAATTAAAAATACCAGTTGATGAAGAATCTTATAATTATGTGCTACATTATTCCTATGGATAAGTTCATTGCTGAAAAAAAAATAAAATTAACTTTTAATTTTATTTAAGACTTTAGCTTCAAGAAGGAGGTTTTTTTTGCTAGTAACTACTTACAGGTAGCTGTTCAGTCACCTTCTCCCAGTAGCTAACTGCACTGAACTAATACCATGCAAAGTGGTGTAGTAACTTGTTTCTTCTCTAACTAGGAGGCTTTTGTGTTGTTATTGCAATGAAAAATCATATCATAGTTCTAAAGACACAATCTCACTGGTGATTTCCATTTGGCTTCAGTCAAACCTTAAATATTACTAAGGCTGCCAATTTTTTTTCCAGGATTTTTTAAAAATACTTTATTACTTGAATTCAGTGTCAAACATTTCATGATTTCACCTAGGTTTGGTATAAGGATGGCTGACCAATAGTTCTGCAGAGAATTCTGTGCTACACTTCAGAGTCTTTCTCTTTTGAAATGTCTCGTAGTCACAGAACTATGCAAATTTAGTATTACCAAACTAGGTATCATAATGTAGTGTATTTAGAACTCTTAAAGCCAAATGAGCTTACCTGTTGATTTAAGAATTTAAGCTGCATGATCTGTTTTATTCTAGGTGTTGTTTTCAGTTGTTCACATTATTACGAAAACATCATCTCTGCGGCTGACAGTTTTCAGCCTTGGTCTTTGCCATAAAATGTGTGGTTTTGTTGAGTTTTTTTATTATTTGGATAAAGTTGGTTTGGCTGTTTTCAAGCATGAATAAAATGAGTAAATGTTTTCCCATTCTAAAGGTTCCTGGCTTTTTAGTGCAATTCTAAATGTAAATAGGCAAAATATGATGGAAATAGTTGAGATAGAATAAATATTTTTTCAGAGGATGTAGCTCTTCTTCGTGAGTGCTTCTTCAGTGGTAAAAATGTGACTTCAAACTTTACCAAGTATAAGTGAGCAGTAGATGGATTAAAGAGCCAAGACCCGAAGAAACCTCAAAATGTGGTTGCTGTGGAAAGACTAAACGGGTTTATTTCTTAATGAGGTCCTAGTTAGATCAGCTTTAATTCTAGCAATGCCTTCATTAATAATCCTAGCTGGAAAAAAATCCTAGGTTAAGTGTGCAGGTAATACTCTTACTGGAGAATTCTAAATAAAGGACTGGTTACTTTTAGAGAACAATCTGGGCTGCCTGATTTAAATGGCCACAGTCCAACAAAATGTAAGTTAATATATCCAATATGAAATAAGACATCTGGGAGGAACAAATGCAGATTATACCTTCAAGATAGAAAAACTGTCTTGGAAATGACACAGAGAAAGCTGCATGTAATCTCAACAAAATATCCTAGCTGAAATGCTCTTTCAGGTTCATACATTTAAATATAAGTTGAGAAATTTTGTGTGTAGCACTGATTTTAAATCCCCACCTAAAGGTTCACAATCCAAGACTTCTAAAGTATTGTGTCCAGTTTTGATGGTGGAAGTCCAAGAAGGGAGGGGAAATAGGAGAGTGATGGAAAGCTACAAAAATGAACAAGGACTGCCTTAAACAGAAAAGTAAACAAGGCTCCTAGAAATATGTCATCTTTGTGAAACGGGTTGTATCCAAGTGAGGACAATAGGAAAGAGCATTAACTTTGGCAAGTCAAATATAAACCATAATAACATAGGCCAAAAAAATTTTGAGGAACAACTTTGTACAGCCCCCACCCCGAAAAAATAAAGCTTGTTGTCTGACTGTCAAAAGCAGAAAACCTGATCTTGATGGACTGATAGATGATCATAATATTACACTTGAAATAAGGGAAGTTAAAGCCATAGCAGAGTTGTTTGCATTGCTCTTCACTGCAGAACAGTTCCTGTGTGGAGCCTTCCTTTCTGGGGGGACAAGCTGGGGGAAGCTGAAAGAAGGCTGAAGTTGTGGAGCAAATTGGCACAATGAATTGCTAGGAAAAGTTTTCACACTGTGAAGAACTCGGTGGTGGAGTTGCTGAGTTACACATGGTTGTGTATGATTATGTTGCTTAAATTGACTTAAAGTAGAAGAATGAAAAGCAGTAAATGTGGCAGGCTTTTCAAGAGGGGACACAGAGCATTTGGGAAACTGGAAACTAATAATGAGTCTTGTTTCTGCATGAGGCACCTCAGTAGAAACTGTAGAAAAGAATAAAGACCATTGTCCATAAGGATTCAGCAAGAGTCAAGGAAATCTCTAAGGTACAGGAGCCTGGACCCTAGCTGGATAAAGATTGTAGCTTTATATATATTCCCTGTTTCTTAGGCTTTTTACCAAAGCAGTGGCCAGTGGACATAGACATGAATCAAATATGGGACTAAATGGACATTTTATCTAAACCATTGTGCCCATGCCTGTGCTTTTGTTTTGTTTGGTTGGGGATTTTTCTTCTGTGCCTTAAAGGCATACTGGCATAGCTTCAGAAAAACGTCCTGTAGTCTGAATCGTGACTGTGGCTGCCCAGTAAGAGAGATGGATGCGTGCTCTCAAAGCTGCATCTCAGTGTAGGGGCTGGATAGCTGTGCTGCATCTGCTGCTTGTTGTAACTGAAGCAGTTACCGGATTTTTCACTTTCAAGGATAATACAATTCTGTCTCTTGCAAATCTGCCAACAGCAGAGAATGAGTCAAAATGCCTGAAGTAAGGGTACTGGTTTTGGAATGGGACAAAGAAAATGACAAGCGTCTTTGGTAAAATGGCATCAGTGGGTCTTTGTTCAGTGAATCAGACTATTTTTAGTGGGTCTGAGGTCACCTACAAATCTGGAACTAATGCTCTGACCTTTTTGTAGAAGGCACTAACTGGTGTTTGCAGTGGTAACACTGCAGTCTCCTGCCTGTCTGGCCTTACTGTGGAAACGATGCTGCCAGCGTACAGTCCTCTCTGTATGCTCTGTTCTTTATCAAATGAGAAGGAGGCTGCTCCCCCAGCTTGTGGCTGACGTGCCAGACCAGGACAGTTCAGCTACTGACATTTTTCCAACCGCAAGCTCTTGTAATCTGGCAGCTAATACTAGAAATTAGAGGCAGTAAATAGAGATTGGATGTCTGCAAACCCATGAATCTGTGTTTGGTAGAACATAGGGAGGGCATAGTTAAAGAAGGGTAAAGAGTATCTGAAAAGATAAAAGGGGAAGGAAAAGTTCAACAAAAGTACAACAAACCTGTAGGTATTGTGACCAAAATAGTGAATTTAACATTTGTTATGTTAACACAACATCACCTAGGCAACCTGCTCTGATCCCAACCTGCTCTGTTCACCTGGGTGAACCTGCTTCAGCACCAGAGGGGGTAGAGAGTGCAGTGGACTAGATGATCTCAGATGATCTCCAGAGGTCCCTTCCAATCTCTACCATTCTGTGGCTTGTGTTTTTCTGATGTTAGATTTCCTCATGGTATTGTAGGTTATAGTCTCTTGAGCGTTTTTCCACTTCCACAGGCCAGTTGTGTATTGCTAGGATAGTTCCAGAATTCCCTTCTGTAGTGTGTACAGAATAGACTCCTGTCTCCTTGATACCAGAACTTGACACCATTTTCTTAGCTATTGCTGTCTTGCAGGTATAGTTTATATACACCTTTTATACTTTAAAAAAACAGCATTCTTCTGTGCTAAAAAAAAAAAAGCTTACATGCATTCTTGCATGGAAAGGGGAGATATGGGCTTCAGGTGGAACTGGAGCTTTAGCCAAGGCTTTAATAGGGATTAAGGTAGTTTCAATATGTGGTCTCCTTTTCCCAAGTACTTCAACCATTCGTTTCTATATCAGCTTCTAGAAAGCTGTGCCTCTTACACTAAGCCCACAAGAACATCTTTCCATTGTGCACTTCCCTGCTTACTTAGATATTCATAGGAAAAAAAAATAAAAAAGAATTTCTAACCCTCTGCTTAGAACTGACTTGATTCATGTTTGGCTGTCTCGGTGCCTCATGAATTACTGCCAGACCCAGCATGAGCTTGTACTGAAGAGTCAGGGCCCAAGCTCAGTGCTCAGAGACTGTCAGTGCAGGTGATGCTGCTTCCTTTGTGATTAACTATTTAAGGAGAACGGAGGAAGCCTAAGGATGGCAGCTTCACATGCTTGGTGAGAGCTCACTGAAGAAAGTTTGGATAATTAATTTGCCACTGAGGATTGCTATGGAAATTTGAAACTATTCCCTGACTGTAAATCTGATCTGTCTGCTGAGTATTTTATGATCTCTTTAAGGGTGCAGTGGGTAGTATGTCTTAATAAAATAGATAGAATTGCATATATATTGAATTTGTTATTGATAGTAGGGGGGTTTATGTCTTCTAAATATATGTATAATGTACATCTCATTTTGAAATACACTGAAGTGGTTCACTTTATTAATTTGAATTGTGAAAGCGGCTTGCATCCAAGGAAGAAATGGACACTTCCCGAGGCTCCCACTGATGTCTAGAACCTTGTGTCCCAGATGCTGCTGTGAGAAAGACTTTCTGCTTTCCTACAAAATGAGATTATTCTGGTTCTAGGAGTGAGGAGTACTCAAACCCCTGCCCCTTCTTTTAAGTCTCTTGCTCTGTTCTTGTTCATTCAGTAATATGTGCTGGTGGAGGAGGTTGTTTTCACAGCACAAAGCTACAGTTGGTGTCCCAGTAACTGCTATAATTACAGCTCTGTAAGGACATTTCTACATGCCAGTGCCTAAAAGGGTATTTTGAGGTGCCTGAGCATGTCTGCCTGAGGTGTCTGTCATGACTCCCCTCAGATCCTGTATCTTACTTATTCTACCTCTTCCCACAACAAAGACAAGTGAAGTATAGGCAGTTGCATTATTGAGGTTTGAATTTGCAGGGACAAGTTGATTCCGGTGTATTTTCTCCTAGGCAGTGCTGAGAGTCATTTGCTTCCCTTGGTTCCTTGGTTGACTCTGGCTAATGGAGTTCAAGACTCACAGGAGGGGAATGGAGGGATGGAAAAGGAATTGACAATGCCATGGTCAGTTCAGCGGTCAGTGCTTCCCCTTTCTCCAAGCTCTTCAGTGCCTGGCTTGTGCCAGGGGCATGCCTCTGCTCATGTTTATCTCCTGTCATCTCCTTGCTGTGTGTTTTGTAAAACCCAGGCTAAACAAACATGTGAGCCAAAGCATGCATGCTCCTCAAATCACGTCTGGTGTCTGGGCAGCACCTCACAACCCAGAGCTTGGTGGCTTTACCAGTAATGAATCTGCTGGTGTTGTCAGCTGCTGACCCACTGTCACTGCTGGCAAAGGGAGCATTTTGCACTGCTCTACTTTTCTTTCCCTCAGATTTTTAGGTAATGCCTTTTTTCTCCCTTAGGTTTTGGTTCTGGAGTGAAGACTTTTTTCACTTTTTCAATTCTGCAATTAGTCTGTTGGGTATTATATGCAGTTTGAAGGCATTTACAAATAGTAATGTAGATTATGAGTGACAGAACTGGGTCAGAGTATACAACAGGTACAAATCCTGTGTTTGTTTTATTGTGACATGCTCATTTGAGAGACTTAAATCTCTCATACATCTGCCTAAAGGTGAAAGTATGTTACCTCACAAAATATTTTGTCAAGCTTGTTCCACTGAGCCAAGCTGAATATACAGTCTGTTAGGAGACATTTACTTTTAATGTTCAAACAAGGATTGTTGTCTGAGCTGTTGTTGCTATTTATAACTGGGGCAATTGGATTGTCCTTCACAACACCAGTCCCTTCCACCTGCCTTGTCTGCAGGAGGAAGCTGGGATAAAGAGGCAGCATGTGAGAACTCACATGCAGAGTGTTGCAGACCTCTGGTACCAAAGCAGGGGTAACCAAAGCTCCATTTAATATGTGGCTGAATAACTAATTTCTCTGCAACAGATTCCCTGCATTGATTTTTTTTTTTTTTTCCTCTGCTAGTTGTTAAATTCATAGCACTGGTTAACCAGCTGGAGCTCATTCTTAAAAACAAAATTCAATGGCAACAGCTCATTAGTGCACTTCTGTCAGCCTCTGAAGATGTGCATGCTGTTGCAATCAGGTTGAAGTAGATGTGGCATAATGTAAATTAAAATAAATAAATAAAATAAAAGCTCAGGTTCTGCCTCATTTTATTAAATAAATAAAATAACTGCTCAGGTTCCTCTCTTCTACATAGCACTTAGCTTAAGGAGTTGATGCTGCCCCTTGTGCTGCTCCATTACCTGAGCTAGTATAACTGCCCACAGGCAGTGCAATAAACCAGATAAGTAAAATAATCCTAATGTCTGAATGTGAGTTTTCTCTCCCTCATCCATCTGCTCATTTTGTGCAAGATTATTTTTAATCCATATCACTTCAGTGATCCAGTTTATGGAATTACTGTATCATTGTACCAGCCCTGGTGAGGGTGCAGCTTGGGAATGAAGAACTAAGGTGCTAAGGCTACAAAAACTCCATAAACCAGCCTGGGCACTAGGACAGAGGTATGGGGAACCTTCACTTCTTGCAGGTTGTTTTGTATAGCTCATGTTGACTTATTAATCTTTAAAAAAATGTGCAAAGTAGTGTAAGTCCCATGTGCTGATCGTGACAGTAGATGCTACATCAGATCCAATTTTGGAGCCAAAATCTTTCATGTTTAACTTCTCTCAAGAGTTTAAAAAAAAAAAAAAAAGCATGTGAATCCATGTGATATGCAGGCTTTGTGCCTGAAAAATCTGTCTTCAGATTCCTTTTCATGACTTCTGATTTAAAGTGAGGCTGTTAGGGAATGCTGGAATATGGGCATGTGTACCTCACTGAGCATGTTCCTTTCTGGTGAATAGTTTTTTTGTTTTGTTTTGTTTTGCTTTTGTTTTCCAGAATACTGTCCTTATTTCTAAATCATGAACTTAAAAATAAAAAAGGGGGTGGGGGCAGCTTTGAAAACTTACAAATAAATAACTGTATTTGTGTGAGCATGATGATTGTAATAGAAACAGTAAATTTAATCCATGTCACCAAATAAGCATATTTTATTGTGCATATGTGCTGGGGCTCTGTTACTGTCGCCCATCTGCTCTAAAGCTATACCAGTAAGAATGCTCAACTTCCAAGAAAAGTCTTGCAGCAGAAATTGTTTGAGGATCTTAATGCATTTGAGTGAATGAAAATACCAGGAAACACAAAATTGAATTAATTAAATGTATCAGTAAGCATGGAAGTTAAACAATGTATGTCATACCACTGTGATTCTGCCATGCAAGTCTTACCAGCTTTTCTTTTCCTTAAATTCCCTTAAGAAGGTAGTTTGGAGTATCTCTCTTTTTATTAAAACTCTTTTTGACTCTGATGTTTTGTCATTATTGATCCAGCCCATGATCTCCTTAGAGCCCTGAGAAGTTCTCTGGTATCTCTGAGGCTTTGTTTGCCAACAGTGATTTCCTCTTGCCATAGAAAAGCATGCATCTTCCCGTAGAGTTTTCTGAATTGTTTGCATAATTGTTCCTTCTGAACACCCTGCTGTTGGTTTCTATCAAAAGTCCAATCTTTGGACAGATTTCAAGTCTGTTTCTTCTCCTCTTCTGCCTTCCCCTCCTCCTCACTTACTGCCACGGTTTGCTCTACTATTGAAACATTTCAGGAGTGTCAATGCATGTGTATGCTGTCACCAAGCCAATGGTAATTGGCCAAGAATACGGATGAAAAGCAAGTCTGATAATTTATGCAAGATTACTAAGCCAAATGACAAATAGTCTGGGGAATCCTTCAACTCTACATTTGGTAACTGAAGGTAAAAACTAGAAAGATTAAATATTCTCATTGTAGCAGCATGGAAAGTCACTTGAGAATGTTGTTCAGATGATTACTGTATGAGCTCTGACTCCACAGCAGTGTGAACAGTGTAAGTTCCTTTTGCAATTATTTTCTTGGTATCTTTTTACTATAATTCTGAGGTAACTATGGAGCAAAATAAAACACACTAATTAATTTCTAAATACTATAGAAGCAATGCTGTAGCTGTTGTAATAATGTCAGGGGTCACAGTAGCTTGGTGAAGTTCCTGTAGTTTCCCAAGGACTCTTGTGCACTGGTTCAGCCCAACCCAATCCACTTGTAATGCTGGAAACCAAGGCAAGAGCATTACCACACACTACAGTGAGGCTGGCTGCAGAGGGGTGACATATTTCACTAGTATTACTCACTAAGGTTTTTAATTCTGCTTTTATTTTGCTAAATCTCTGAAGACTTATGCATTCAGAAAAAAAGTTGTTTCCCTTTTTTGTAATCCACCATACCTTTAAGAAGAATCACATATTTCTCTCCCCTGAAACAGTTTGAGTCATCAATTTACTTTCACAGGAATTTTCTGTGTGCGACTCGGCTGTATCTTACTCCAATGTCAGTCTTGTAAATCAAAAAAACTTGTGTCTAGCTTTCTTAACAGAAATGTTTTATTGCTATTTCCTTGAAAATCACTGCATCTGACATGCTAGTTGGTTATTCCAAGCTTAAACAACTGATGTAAGTATTGGAATTGTGTACATTTCAAATAACACATCTTTTACTGTTCTTGGAAAAAAACAAACAAAAAAGCCCCCAAACCAACCCATTTTAGAGGTTTGTTTGATTTTACCCTTCTAAATTGATATTTAGTTCACACCAATTTTAGCGTGTTTCTGATCTGTTTATTAGCTTTGCCAGCCTGGGTTCCTGTTTACACCAGGGCACACCTACGAATAGATGTAGAATTGCACTGCTTAAAGTGATGCCAGTGATAAGAGTTTCCTGAGAAATCAATTTATTTATCTAGGAATGAAACAGGTTAAACTATCTGTGATCCTCTGTGCTGTCTCAGAAACCCTGGAACCAGAATGATGTACAAATATGCCTGTGAACAAACCTGTGCACCAACCCACACACTTCTTTACTTATCGCTGTCCTAAATAAACAGGAGTGCATACATTTGCTTTTGCTTTGGGCATTCCTCTGTTACAGAACCTCTTCTCTCTGTAATGGAAAGTGATGCTGTATTAGCCATCAGAAGTGTTTAGTTAGAGGCTTGGACTTATATATATATATACATATGTATATATATATATTTATTTTTTTATTTTTTATTTTTTAAACAGAAGTTTTATGCTGAGAGCAAAGAATGGCCATGGATGAGCTGTTCCAAGTATAAACAGTTCCCATGAATGCTTCAGAAAAGGTAGAAAAGTGTTAAGTTGTGTGAAAATGTCGATCAAGGGAAAGGTATTTTGGGCACAGTGGCTTTCTCTGTCCCTGTAGCCACCACTGGGGTCTGTGATGTGCTGGCCTGGAACCTGAGTATGATCAAGTCAGTAGGACAGGAAGGCAAGAGGGTCTTGAGCTCTATTTTGGAAAAACCCACCAATTTTGGAATGGTACCGGGGGTTTTCAGAGCCACACCAGGTGCTTCACCAGGCAGTGAATTAGGGACAAGTAGCAGAGCATAGATCTGCTCTGCAAGTTTTGTTTATATTTCAGAATTTGTTTGTAAAAGTGTAACCTGATGGATGGGTAGGTATTTAAAGCAGTGATCAGTATAAAGTTTCAGGCAGTCTTAATGCAAGCTGTAGCAAAACAGGCAACTCCTTAAATTCAGTGGTAGCCACCTCTTTTTGCTTTTGATTTGTTTCTTAAATGGTGTCTGTGAAGTTTAGGCATCTGCACAGGAAGATGCTGGCCCCAAGGCTGTGACTAGGCAAGCCATCAGTCAGTCACTCCATCATCACTGGACTCGTTCCTGCTGTTCTTGGGATGGCTGAGAAAAGATGCTCAGAATTTGAAGGAGGCAAAGTGTGCTTACAGCTCATGGTTTAAGCAAAGAAAACTAAAATAAGAAAACCACAGACTTTCTCTGTTTTTTTTTCCCTTGTTGGGGATTTTAGTCTGTACATGTACCAGGCATTTCTCCTCTTTGGGTAGATCTGATCTCCTGGGTAATAATAACTATTTATGGAACAACAGGATACGAAACAGTTTATAAATGCTAGGCTTGTTTACTTCTGCTCTGTGACTGCTCTTTGCAAATAGGGGTTTCCTCATCTGTCACGGGTAAAGAAAACTTGGATGACTAGACACATCTGTAAAGAAGCAGTTGGTCTTGTTCTGTCATGGCATCCTGACAGAAGATCTGTCCTGCTTAGACAGAAAAAATTTCCACCTGTGCTCAGTAAGGAGTTATTTTAGCAGGAAAGAAGTCATGTCGTATTTCCTAAGAGGAAAGGAGGAACTGTTCCGCTTCACTTCTGGCATCTGCTCCTCATGGAGGTGTGTGGGCAAAGTCTGAAGTGCTTAATCTCCTCTGTCTCCACCCTTAGAAGCAGTTTCTCTTTTTTTCAGTGCTGCATTATTAGTATTTTCTATAACTGGAAGACTCCTAAACCATGTCCAGACAGGAAATGAGAGGAAGAGGGATAATAGTTGGGTGTGGGTTTTTTTCTTCTTTGTATTAATCAGACTGGATTTCCAGTGTTTTGCTGTCTTTTGTAGGTTGCTGGAGAGAAAACACAGAGGGGAAGCAGTGCTTCATTCTGCATAATTAGCTACCAGACATTGCAGCCTCTGAGGAGGAAGGACCAGGGGTAGTTCCAGGCCATCCAGGAGGAAGAGAGGAGAAATGCTGTGAAACAGCTACATCTGGAGTGCTCTAAGATACAGAATAATTTCTTTGGAAATTCAGATCTGTGCAAGATTTGCAGTTCAGGCTTTTGCATGTTCTGTCTCCATCTGAACTGTGGCTGTGCAATGATGAACTGCTGAGATGTTTTGACAGATGCCAGTCAGAGGGATGGTTTTGACAGATTTTTTTTAATGATTAATTTCTCATTCTTCATGTTACTATATGTTTGTTTTCATTCATTTCCTATTTGTTTCCCTTTTGCAGCAGTACCCAGCTTATGATAATGAGATTCAGGAAACTGAAATAAGTCCCAATTAGTGAACCTACTGTAAATATTTTCACTGACAGAACTGGCTTTATTCAGTTAAGATCTCAAAATATCTGCATGTTGCTTTATGGTAAACAATTAGAAGATCCAGTAGTTCAAACAGAGTGGTACTAGGAGGGCAGTTTGTTCTGAGATAATCCTGTCTGCTTATCTAAAGAAGTTGTGCTGTAAAGGAATGAGAAAAGTTCCCTCAGGCAAAATTATTGATTACTGGATCTAACTTTCTTCAACCACTTTGTCTGGGCTCTCTAGACTTTCACAAGGCATTGTTGCTTGAAGCTTATAAACTGATGGATGATCTAAACTGCCTGTATCTGGGGAGTATGAAGCAACCATCACTGACAAGGCCTTCTGCCTTGGTAGGGCAGATGACCCACAAGTATCCAAGATATCTGGCATTGAAAAGAGCCCTCAAGAGCTTGTCCCCAGTGGCCACTCCACCACTGTTGAGGGGTAGAAAATTAAGTGGGAAAATCAGTGTTAACTACCAGGGCACTTTGGGTTTTTCTGGAGTTGTGGAAATATTTTGCATATTTTTTTATCGTGGCACTGACTTCCAGCTGCTACCAAGTCTTATTCCTAATACCTAAGGCCTGGCATGTCAGCCCGTCTGAAGAGTTAGACATGCAGGAGCAGAGGTTTCCAAACTTGTCCCAGTTTGCATGTGTTGAGAGGGTTTGTCTGCTACATTTTATTTAGATTACAGTGCACCTTCTGCTTGACATACCACAAAACAAAACAAACAATTTCTCTAGCAGATTAGTTTAAATTCCTGATCAGTAGCTTTTAAATAGCTCCAGAGCAAAAGCATAGAATTAACCAAATGCAAACTTCTGAATATAGCTGGCCATTTATCTCTTAATTTCATCAGCTACTAGAAGAGTTTGGAGGCTTGACTGGACCATGGAAGACAAGCATCAACTCTACAATACTCTTGAGTCCATAATGTTGCTTTTCATAAGAGTCCTAGGGAGGAAGACATTTGTTGCCTGTCTCCATTTTCCAGAGTTTGTACATGCTGTATCCCTGGGATGGTTTCTCTCTCTGCAAGAGGAACACTCTCCTTCCTCTCCCATTTGTCCTCAGTGCTTTCCTCTTGGGTCCATCTGCCTTTCCATGTGGATGGAGTGCACAAACTGTGTAGGGCATGGCCCTCCTTTACCCTTCTTGTGCTTCTTCTCTGTTTACTTTTTTTTAATAAATAAAATAGTAAACTTTGTTTTTCTCACTATTTTGAAGTCTTCTACAGCACTTTGTAAATCCTTCATCAAGAAGCACATTTAGTATGCATATGTCCTAGTTGTACTGCTTCCTAGCTGAGCTTAGCTCCCTGTAGGCTTCCCAAAGGACAGTAATGGTACAGCTGAGAGCCTGACACAGGTCTCCCTTCACAGCTTTTTGGTGGAGCATTGTATATCCACCCCTCCCATTTTGAAACATGGTTCTCAGTTGCTCATGCCTACCCAAACTTTAGCTTGAGGGCCTAAAAAAAATGGAAGTCTCTTCCAGTCTTAAACTCCTTAGAAGCTGAAGATGGCAGAAGTGTATTAAAAGGTGAACTAACCGAATTGTGGGTATGTGTCTTTCATGTTTAAATTTGAGTACAGGCATTTTAGAGGAGTGGTGGTGAAAGCAGCCAGGAGAGGATCATGTTGCAAGGTTAAGAGGAGAGCTACATTTTATGTTTGTTTTTTCATGTGTGTATTTTATGTTTTACCTTTGTATCTTAAAACCTGACTTTATATCAAGTTTGATAGATTTTCACTTTACAATTCTCTAGTTTTAGGAAGCAAGGAGGAACAGACGGAACAGGCAGACTGAGAGGCATCAGATAGGACTTAAAGAGAGTTTGTGCTGGTCGATTGGGGGTTCTGGCTCTCCAGGGCATTTTAAAAGAGCATAAGGGCTGGGGAGGGATTACTTTGGTGAATAGTAGTGGGCCAGTGGGAAGCTTTGCCTCCCAGGCCCTGGAGGCTCTCCATTTCCTCTGGCAGGTACAAACTAGTGGGCTTCTAGTAAAGGCTTCTCAGGAAAAGACCCCACAGTTCACATCACCCGTGGAGCGTGACAGCCACCTTCACTCTGCTGAAATGAAATGAGCTAATTTGTTTCCCAGCAGGCTAATTGCTCGTGGTTTATTATAGAGACTATTTGGTGCCCTGTTCTGAAGACTGTTTGTTCCGGACAGCATGTTTTAGAATATGTTTGTATGTACTGGCAAATTTTTCAGGTTTGTTTTTTCTTTTGGGGTTTTTTTTTTTTGTGTCTTTTTTTTTTTAAAGGTCACCTTGGGTTTAGCAAAGTTTAAAGAGCTGCAACAGCTAAATAGATACAAGAAATTCAAACAAATCCTGAAGGTGGTTAGACTGTGGAATTCTTTTCAGCTTTTCAGCCTGAACTTCCTTAAATTTGCCAAACAACTAAACTGACTCATTTACATCTGTATTCTAAGGCCTTCCTGGCTTTATTGCCTACAGCTGCCTCAGAACTTTCCAGGTTTTCTTAAATTACAGTTTTTCATTAAAATTATCCTTGTACTATTCTGTTGCCTTAGTTTCTTCATACTGTGTCATGTCATTGTGACCTAAACCTGTTTCTTAAATTCGAGAGCTAAAATAACTACCACCATTGTGTGGTTCCCTCTGCTTGTGAGATTTGTGTTGCCTTTCCCTTGTCTGTCCAAATGAATGACAGATGTTTTTGCAAGGGCTGGTCAGTGGTTTTATGCTGCATAGCACAATAGGACCTCAGCTTTGGTCCTCAGGCTTGGCCGTGATTAACGTTGTGAGTAACATTCCTGGAGGCTACTGGATTGTTCTGCTAGCGAAAGATTATTCTGCCCTTTCTGTGCTCTTTCTTTCTGCCTCTTTGGCAGTTCTACAGACTGTCCTTTCTGGGTAACCCTGGAATTATGAACTACTGCCACATCTATCCATTTCCTTCCATGGTAAAATCTTCTATTTGTCCTGTAGACCACCATGTCTCCCACTATGCTGTGATGCTCTAGTGTGATACTACAAGTATGAAAACACTTGTCAGCACGAGCTGAACCACTGTTCATGATTTCTGTTAATCTCTGCCTGTGAACCTGCAGGAACTGTTAGGCAGCTGGATGATAATGATCTTTCTTTAACATTTGATGTGGTGCCATGTTTTTTGTATCTGGAATGTACATTGGAAACAGCAGAAGTGAGTTTTGGCTGGAGCTTCGGTACAGTCTTGCAGACAGTAAATAACAAAGACTTTAACAGGAAAAGAGAACCCAAACACTTTGTGTTCTGGGTTAGCTTGTATGAATCAGCAAGTCCTGCATCTGTGTTGCTAAAAAACAAGACCCAATTGCTAAATGTGACCCAAATAGTATATCCATCTAGAGGCATAACCCATGGGAATCTTCTCCAGAATTAATCTACAAACAACATCAAGCTGCCTTCTTTTCACATAACTGAGCCCTGAGCTGGGACTTTCTCTTTTTAGTGTTATAACAGTAATGTGCTTCTTTCTCATCTTGTTTACACTTGTATTGCTCATTTTAATCTCTTGTAAAACTGCTGTCAAGTTCATCCCCCTCATTTGTCATACTTTCAGCAACAAGATCTCCCTCCTTTCGCTAACTCTCTCTTTTTGCACTCTATTAAGTTCAGGCTTACTGGCCTCTGCAGGACTGCAGACAGTTATTGCCAACCACTTAGCTGCTAGCTAAGTTAAATGTACAATCTCTTCGTCTTTCCAAGCAAATCCAAGAACATTCTGACAGTTCATGCAAGGTGTTTGCAAGCCTACAGTGGATTTTATTGCAAAGGTGAATTATTAGATGCTAATTTCCTTTAAAATACTTAGAATTACTTAATCCTTGTATCTCAGTACCTGAGACTAGGGAGAAAAACAAGAAGCTTGTCTGTCTGGCAGAAGGAAAAGAAACTTGATTTGACTTGCATATTCTTTGTTTGCCAGATGTTGCCACAGATTACCTTGTGAGTTTTCATGTGGTAACTTTGAGCAGCATGTTACGTGGTGCTGACCCTGGGCATGAAATGGTGGAGCTCATGAACCTGCTTGTGGAAGGAGGAGCGGCTCATCTTGTGCCAGTCCTCATAGGCCTCATGGGTGGCTTTATTCTCTCTGACCTGGCTCTGCTGCTTTTGGGAGCAAGCTCTTGCCTCAGCATGGCAATGCCACTATGCATGTGTGCCAGGTTGTCTTGGCAGTAGCTTGAGGCCGACGCCAAACGTGTTATGCAATGGTGATGTGCTCTAAGGTCTCTGGCCTCAAGGTAGGTTAGAGCATCCCTCTTTTTCATGGTGTATTTCTCAGCTGTGTTCATTAATGGGAGGGAGTTGGAGTCTATCAGACCCATTGTAACCATCCTGAAGAGCAACACATACATTTCACAACAATAAAGCCACATTTTTAAGAGAACGCAAAACAATGATGGAAATCATTGTAGAGGGACTGTGATACTAATATAATAGAGGCTATAAATGTTAAGGATCATGGGAAATGTCTAAATGTCAAGTCCTTTGCTGCCTTTGCTATTTCTTTTTTTGTTTACAGATGCTCTAATGCTGATGAGGAGGGAAGAGACAATCTTACTTTGTTGTCTTTCGGCTTGCAGACAACTGGCAAAGCATTTTGGCCACAGGGAAATAGCAGAGGTTTTCCAGAGTTGTGCATAGTGTTTTAGTTCTCTAGTTTGGAACTAGGTAGAAAATGAAGACTCATAATGGGAATACTGATAAGGTGCTAATTTAGTGGGTCTCGTCACTGTTTTGTTCAGTGCTTATTTGTATCATTTAAGTGTAATTGATACAACTTTGAATTTACTGTCTTAATTTGCTTACTGTGAGGAGGTAATAAAAAAAAAAATAATCCCAGGATTATGTCTGTAGCTTGGTACCTGGAAGCCTGAAGGGTAAGCTAGAAAAATTCAATTACAAGTGTAAGAGCTCTGCCTGCTGGGATCTGTGCCACAGAAAAGTATGGATTTCTTCTAATTTCTTTCTCAAAGAGCATGTTTCCTGCAATTGCTGTAAGAAGTAGTTACAGAAGGAAGGAAGCCAACTGAGATACCAAACAATATTTGAAGTGCCTGTGTCACAGTCTTGCAAGCATTAGGAATTAGCTACAAAAATTAGCATTAGAAGGCTGTGTGGAAGCAGTCAGTATATTTCAGAGCGAACATTTAATACTCCATTAGTACTTCTGGTAACATTTCCACAGTGTCTAAGGTGCTTTTTAAAAACATGTCCATGATGGATTTATGCTTCAAAAAGGGAACGTTTGTGTGCATGGATCTCCGACTGCAATGCAATATTGTTAGTTTTAAAATTCCACTTGAGAAGAGCAAGAATGTGCCCAGTGAAGCCGTAACTCAATAATTCTTTGCTGTGTGCATAAAGCTTTATACTGCTGTAGTATAAATGTGCTAAGAAAACCTTTTTGGATGTTCATGGCTCTTTCACACCTGTGGGGCTCTGGCATCTAAGACATTTTTGGACTCAGGCTTTAATAGTATTTCTAGAGAATAAAATCTGCCATCTAGCTGCCAGTGTTACCCACATGCTGACTGCTTGCTTTCTTTTCTCCAGTCTGTTGCTTTATACCTTTTGTCAGACCAGCTGGCTAGATGTTGAACTGATGCAGAAAATGAACCTTAGATAGATAATTGAAGTCCCTATTGCTCCTACAGTGTGTTTGGATTCAGGAAGTGTCCTATTTTGTGCTGGCCAAGATGGCTTGTGGTTACAGATTATGAAACCCAATCACATGTCTGAGCTGTATCATTTACAGTTTTCTGACCTCTCTGATGATCTATAGATGTTTTGTAAGGTTATTGGAAGCTACAGCTAATTGAGAAATTGACAGATTGTTGAATTATTAATTTGAGGTGAGGATAGAAATGAAGCAGCTTCCCTGTTTCGGCTCATTAGCTTTTCCCATACACAGTTTCTGTAGTTTGTCAGAGGACTGTGCTGAAGAGCAGTTTAAAAAACACCACAAAACGTATTAGGGAGGATTAATTGCCACTTTAACTACATTTCCTTTACAACAAAATGTAGCATTTTGCAGTGATGCCACAATGTGCACACTTGCTGGACATGATGGGCTTTCTTGTTTTTTTTATCTCTGCACTGTCACTGTCCTTTCGCCCTTGCCTGCAGCAGCACTGCTGGCTGTGTTGTAATCCAGAGTCTCCTGGTACAGTTCCCATCTGCATCACAGAGCTCTGATGTCAACTTACTTACCAGTCCTGCTGCTTCACTGGAGCTGTGAAGGTGTGTGTAGGCATTTTCATACTTTTAGACCTTTGACTAAACTACAAATATTGAGGCTCACACTTCCCCATTTTGGTTAATTAACTATTTTCTCCTCTTTAGTGTCAACTGAAATGAGTAGTAACTTATTTCCTTGTATTTCTTCTGCAGGAAGCATTGACTTTGTGTGAGCACCCTCAGTTCAGAGTAGGAGTCTAGGGATTTACACTTAAAACGCATACCTCAGTTGATGAAATTATCCTTGTGTGTTTTGTGCCAGATAAATATGCCCATTGGCAATGGGATGACATTAAAGCTAGACATTCCCAGTTTTGATTAGTGGCAGACTTAAGATGTGATTTCCAGAGGACAAAATCCTATAGTCATGTGCATTAATCCCCTTTTCACAGACTCTCTTTGGCCAAGTGTTAGGTCAGTGCAATAGCTACTGCTTTTGATAAAATTAAATGCCTTTTCAAATTTTGTAATCTTGTCACTTGATTGGGCTGATTGAGGTCAGCAAGAATTACAGCATTTGTATAAAGTAGAGTTTAGCAGGCTGTTGTTTCTGAGATTTGAGCTGGATCGGAATTGAGCTGTTGCAACTTTGATGTTCCTTACTCTGTGAGGAGAAGAATCACAGAATTGCTGACTAGTTGAGGTGGGTGGCAACCTGTAGAGATGGTCTAATCCAACATCTCTGCTCAAAGCAGGGTCACCTGGTTCAGGTTGCTTAGGGCTGTGTTTAGTTTAATTTTATTACCTCCAGCAATGGAGGCTCCACAACCTCTTTCGGCAGCCTGTTCTGCTGTTTGACCACCCTTGCAAGACAAGTTGGTTTTCTTGTTTTCAGTGGAACTTCCTATATTTTAGTTTTCTGTTGCCTCTTGTCCTGCACATTGGGCACCACTGAGAAGACTATCATGGCCTTCTTCCCCTCAGCAGATATTTTTACACATTTATGAGGATCCCTTGAAGCTTCTCTCCTTTAGGCTGAACACACAACCCTAGTGCTCTCAGCCTCTCATGTGGCAGATGCTCCAATCCTTTAATCATCTTATTTTGCTGGATTTCTACATGTCAGTCTTGCAGTGGGGAGCCCAGACCTCCAGCAGTGCTTCACCCCTGCTGAGCTGAGGGAAAGGGTCCCCTCCTTTTCCCTGCTGGCAGCCCCCTGCCTCTTGCAGCCTGGGATGCTGTTGGCCTCCTTTGCTGTGTGAGCACCATGCTGGCTTTTCTTCAACTTGTCCACCAGGACCCTCATCTTTGCTAGGTGTACAAATTTCAGAGGTATCTTGAATAAAGGCTTCATTAATCTTTGAGTTACCTTCCTCACTTTAGTTTTCTTTATTACACCCTTGCTAATAATTTAAAAAGAAGCGCACTGATCACAAAGTGGAGTACCATGGCACCTATCACTAAAACTGTTGGAGGGCTTATTCTTCTTCATGCTTCTGCCTGGTGTAGCAGCAAGTATTTTTTGAAAGTTAATTTAAATAGAGGCATTTTGATTTCATTTGCACAGATGGGAAGGAGGTAGAGAATAAGCTGTATCCAGTTCAGGCCTTAGCTCTCCTCTGTATTGTGGGTTTGTAAATTTGCCCTCCTTTATACTTTCAAGCCTGTGTACTTAGGAACCAGCTTCAGAACAGTAATATCTCTCTGAAGCAGTCTCTGGTCTCTCTCACTGCTAAACTATTAAGTGCTAAATCACCCAGGCTGCATATATCTAGGAATTTTAAAGACCCTTAAGAATGAAGTGATTGAGCTGCTGACCGAAATATGTAATCTGTCTTTATAACCAGGCTTCAGCTGCAGGAATGGAAGGAGCAAATATATTACCTATACATGCAAAGGGACTTGAGAAACCACAGCACAATAAACTTGTTTACCAGGAAAACTCTTTAAAAAGAATATTAAAAATAGAATTCTAAACATTTAGTTGACCATAGTATGACGCAGACCAGCATAATTAAAAGTGAAAGTTACAGGTATGTTGGTGAGTAGTTTGGTCAATATCATCAGATCCGCAGGAACTGAGGTGTGTAGGCAGTGTTTCAGCCAGTTCCTGGAGATGAGCTGATCTGGTGTGACTTTACAGGTGGGGGTGGAAGAATTAGGGTGACAAGTGATAGCTTAAAACTGGTAGTCTTTTAGGGTGTTCTAGGCAGTAGCCTTTAGCACCGTCAATGTGATTCTTCTCAAAATGCTGTTTTTCCTTTACTTGTCTCTTCTCTTGTTCTCTTACTGCAGCATTCCTTCACCATGTTCTTCAGAAGCTCTTTCACACCCAGCTGTCACGCCTCTTCTAGGAGGAGGCCCATAGAGTTCAGGCCTTGGGGCTCTGCTCTTACTCTTTGGCTCCTTCCTAGGAAGAGGAAGTGGCAGAGAAGAGCTACATGTCTTCACACCTACTGCAGGCCTGATTTCCAATCTACTGCAAAATAAAATCATAGCCTGTCTCTCTAGGAAGTGTGGATTCTGTATGAGCAAAAATATGATGTGTTAAGATTGCAGAGGAAATACCAGAGGTGTGTGCAATTTACTGCATGGCAGAAAAGAAGTAAATTGAGTCTAATATTAACCTTTCTTGGCTCTCACTTAAATGGAACTAGGCCATATTTCAAACTGGTTTTAACTTACAGACTTTACTGACAGGATATGAATAAAAGATGCATAATTGTGTACTAATACAAGTAATTAAACTGTTATAGTAACAGTATTTTTTTTAAAGTAAGAACGTGAATTCTTGCTCTCTAAGGCATCGACTTCAAAGTTAATCATAGTTGAGAAGAAATGGTATCTGGCCATTAATTCTGCTGTGACTTAGTACAAAGTTATTTTACTTTTGTGGGAAGTATGCTGCTGGGTTTTGTTTTAGGTGGGATTGCTTATCTGATTTGATATAGCCTTGATGCTTGAAGTAATACCCGTCCTACTGTCATGTAATTGAGTGAAAACATGTGCAGCTGCACACATCTTATTCACTGCATTTTTCCAACCTGTTAGCTAATCTAATCTCAGTTAATTGGTTGAGTAATTTCAGTGTCTACCAGAGGTAATTTGTCAACACTTCCCACACAAGACTGGGTCTTAAATCAATATTGGTCTATCAAAGAGTACATATTCCTATACTTCCTGCAGACCAGTAGAGACAACGTGTGAATCCCCAAGAAAATGGAATGAGAGACTGTCTCCATGGCTACCTACTTCTGTGGTGTCATGTGGAGACTGCAATTGTTCTATTGGCCAGGGTTCTCTTCTTCCTCTGCCTGATTTGTTGAAGTGCCAACTCTTTGACAGCTGCAGGACATTGCTACAGAGGCAGTTTTCCTGTGTCTGAGCTTTATTCTCAGACTAGCTAGTGGGTAAAGAGAAGTAACGTGGATGCTGTTTGTATCTGAATGAGCCTCATCTCCTTATGAAAAATGGTATTTTGAAAACTAATGTTTTACTCTTTGTGTGCAGCTACTGAAGAACATTGGCCAGCTCAAAAGGGAGGATTTCCTCGGAGCAGTTGATTGCTGCTATGACTGCCCCTTCTTGCACAGTGCAGTCTGTGGACATACTGACTTCATGTTCTTCACCAGCTGGAACCACAGACCACTTCCAGAGTGTGCCATGGTTTCTGTGCCCATGCACTGTTTTTCAGAAAGCAGCTGGGGCTTTACAGCCACCTCATTTCTGATGCTCCTGGTGGCAACTGCATTGTTGCTGGGAGATATTTTTCAGACAAATGCAATAAATCTGTTACTTCTCTTCCATCTAGAGCTACCGAACATCTTCTATGCACACAGGAGGAGGCAGAGCTCCTTATGTGACAGGAAAGACTGGCACCTGAGGTACTCCTCAGTCGTTAACTGGTCTGCCAGGCCTAAAAGGGGTAGTTGATGATGGAGTAGCAAGAGCAAGTAGCTTGTGATAGACACCGGGGAAGTGAGACCTTCAGGAGGTACAATCTGAGGAACACATAAGGAACATGAGAAACGGATTTAAAGGCTTCTACTGCACAGGGATAGGGTGTGCTTCCCAGATGAGAGCTGCATGAAACAAAACTCACTGAAGCTTGGTAACATCAAATCCCAAAGGCAGAATAAGGGAAGACCTTGAGGATAAAGGGAAATTGAGAGGTAGGAGGTGATGTGATTGCTGAGACAGCTGGACATGTAACAAGTGGGATGAAAACACGTCTCAGTATCTGAGGGGGAGGAAGCAAGAGAGCAGAGGGAGATGTGATTTTCTGTGGTGGGTCTACTGACGGAGCTGCACTGAACTCTGCATTAGCTTTTACTACAACAGAGAAGGGTAGAAGGGAAAAATCAGATTCAGTCTTTTTCTACTTCTATACATTGAAATAAAAAAGGTTCAGTTCTTTGTGCATCAGGTTCATATACCTGGGCAATTCCTTCCTGAAGAATGTGACAGCTGCAAAATGTCTCTACGAATTCCAGCAGAGTCTGGACAGACATTTGGAGGAGGGATCCATTGCTGGGAGGGAGAGAGTGCACTGCTGATTAGGCAAAAGACATCAGGCTCAGGAAATCTACTCAGCTGAAAATGTCTGAAAGCTGTGTGAATGTTAGGGAGGAAATGTTCTATCTCTTTGCCCTGTTCTTACTTTATGTTGGGCATCCATTTGTTGCCATTTTTGGAGAAGAGATTTGGTACTATGGTCTGACCCAGCACAGTCTCACTCACATCTTTAGGTAGGATTTTCCTTACTGCTGGGAAAGCATGCCAATAATTCTATAAAAAAGAATAATCACAAGCTAAAAATCAAGCAACACTTCTTTTTCCTCCCTTAGAGACAATGTGTTTTGATGCAGTAACTGTAACTGCTGAGAAAGCACACATCTCTGATCCCTGAGTTGCTGTCCTGGGGTCATTGTTGATGGTTACCATTTGCACAGCTCAGTGCCTTGAGATCACAGCCCTCAGAGTCCAGGCTTTTCATGTACATTTCAAGAAATGCCCCTGGTAGCTTTCAGTGGGTGGAAACAGTAAGCAAAGCAGGCAAGGCTTGGTTGGATTTGTGCTTTGCAGGATTAAGCATGCTCTTGATATCAAAAGAAGTACTAAGTAGCCATGGAATGAGAGTTCACACTAGCTGTTACAGATTCTCCAAAGCTGTGCTGGCCATGGGCAAGTTTGGAAGCAATTTGTTGATACTGCAGTTCATCAGCATTTTCTTGTTTCCATTAGAGCTGCTCTTGTATTTTTATTCCTAGCTCCTACAGCATACGGGAGATACTAATCCCTGTAACTAGGGATGCAATTTTTCAAAAGTTAGCTGATAAAAGTTGACAGGAGTGGACCTGTTTTGTTGCCTTTAAAGCTTGCTGTCACCAGAGGGACTGTCGATTTTATTCACTTCATGACTGCTGGCCAAGATACTAAAATGAAAACCATTGCTGCAGAGCATGTATCAGGCAATTGCAGTGGAAAAATGTGCACTGGGAATATTTAGAAATAATTACTAGAAGATAAGTATGGTAACACAAGTGACTTGCTTTGTTCAGAAGAGAAGTTACTATGCAGTTTCTGTTGAATTCAACAGAGTGCTGAATATCTCTGAAAATTGTTTCTTCAGTCATTTGTAGGCTTAAGTTTAGACAGTGTTGTTTACACAGCATTGACGTGAGAATCTGCAGGTTTTATAATTGCATTGCTTGTGAACTTTACTGCCAAGTACACTCAGTGAAAGCAAAATGTCCCAACAGAAAGAAAAGGTGCCTTTCACGAAGGCTGAGCACGAGCACAACAGAGACAGAGAAAGTAATGTGGGATGCTCTTGTAGTGTCTTCCTGCTCCATGGGTGTCTGTTTGGAGTCTGTTTGAACACTTGCCCAAAGAGCACCCATAAATACTTGTGGGAAGCTCTCCTTTTGGCTGACAGCATTGCTGTTTTGATGGCTAATGAAGATCTGCTTCTTCTCTTGCCAGCAAGATCAAGGCATACTCTGCAGAAGTAGTTCTTCAATTTTTTGATTTAGACAGGGAAATTGAAGAGTATCCTGAATGACATGGGTTTGTGGAATTTAACTTTTTAAAACTACTCTAAGCTAATGTGGGGAAATTGCTTTTAGAAAAATAACTTTTGGGGAAAGATTTGGAAGGGCAGTCAAAATGTTTTCTGGTATTTTAATACAGCTTTGAAAAATAAATTATTATTAGCGATTATTATAATTACTATTATTAGCAACTTCTTTGGGGTAGCTTGAACTATAGCTTTCTTGTTATTTCTTGTGTTGTACTTGAGTAAGTTCAAAGAAGTGACTAAGTGTCTGATTTATCAGAGACTAAAAATACTTAAGATTATAAGATATCAGGCATAGATGGTGATTAAGATTATCCTTATTTATATTATGGTCTTCGTTTTGTTTGCCAGTGCATTCCAAAGCTTTCACTTTTTAGGCTGTGAGCTCTCATGTCTTTTCATTTTTTCTTACCAAGGTGGTTGTTTTGCTAAAGTAAGATTAAAGGAGAACAAAATGACCACTCTTTGTGATTGTAACATGGTAACAGCATAGCAGGAACATTGTACCCCTGTGACATCCCCGCATCATACCAGGATCCACATAAGGCATTATCTCATCACAGCATTGTAACATTGTACATGTCTTGCACTGTCACACCCAGCATGTCTATTTGGAAAATGTCTGGATTGAGAAGTTTAATACCTTCACAGAATCAGTTTTAAAACTTTCCAGAAGTGGAATGAAGGCACAAACACCTTCTCTGTGACAGATTTATGTTATAAGTAATTGTCTGTCGAGTGCTTGAATACTGTAATGGTTGTGTGGGCCATCTAAGTGGTTAGACAAACATAGGTGGGCAAAGAGAAAAATGAGAAAATAAAACAAAACCAGGTGATGCCAGCAAAATACAATGAATAGACTGAATTCCAGGCTGAGGTGGAGAGTGAGTTATTTCTTTTGTGGCTCCATGATGGATCCGTGGAGATGCTGGGTTACAGGGTCACTCTCTGTGCTTTGTTCCACCCACTCACAAAGCTCAGGGAAAACTCCTGGGTGTGGCAGGATTTCTGTGTCAACCAGCAATGCTGTACACTGAAAGTACTTAATATTGGGTGGCCTGACGGGGGTCCCTGGGAGATTATCAATGCTAGGGGTCAACTGACTGATGCTTTTTGCTTTTTATAAAAAGCTAATGCGGTTCATGCAATTAATTGTTGCTACTTAGATGAAAAAGGTGAACCAGCAATATTTGCTGCTCTTGGTAGTATTCAGGAGCAAATACAAATGCTGATGATGAGCATGCCTGCAGAATGTTTTTGATTTGGAACTTAGGATCACTCAGACTGTACTTTGTCCATGTGCTATAGTTCCCATTAATAACAGCCAGAAGACATGTCATTTTTAACTTTCACCATTATGTCTTGTTTTCTTTCCCACAGCTTTGGGAAAAGTGCTTTCTTTATCAAGGGTACTGAAAGAGAAAACATATTTGTGTGGGTTTTTTATCCCCTCATCTTCACCATAACCATTTCCTTTAGTAGCTAATAATATTTAGTATTTATTTCAGCGAATTACGTAAATCTCAAATGCATAAACCAGCAGCATCCTTTTTTCTATTGGCTTTTCTTGTGGGAACTTGTTGAAATGAACTATCTCATTGAAAAGCTCCATTCCTGGAATCATGGAATTGTAGGACAGGAACTGTTGTACCATTCTTCAGGTGGTGCAGTAAGAATAAGAGGTGGATACTCACAACTTTGATTAGTGAATCAAGGAGATATCAGTTCCTCTGAAAGATTTATAGCATTTTGGAGAGTAGGCTTTTACCTTGTGCTTCAGGTATCCATCAAGCCTCGGAACAGAGCTCTTTAGAGAAGTTACTTCCATGGATGCTATTGTTGCTGCACAGTTTGTTGCCAGATGCATGTTGAACTTTGACTTGGGGACACAAGCAGAGCACAGGACCCTGGTCAGAGGAGACCAGTAAGTGTGCTGGCTGGAAGGACAGGTCTTATTTTTTTCACCTGTGTTGCAAGTAGTTCAGGAGAGGTCAGCATGGTTCATGGTTTTCTTTGTCAGAGTAGTCAAGTGGCATCTCCAGTCTCTTCCCTGCCTAATCTCTAACTCGAGCCAGACACTTTCTGTGTGGGATGATTAAGAAAGGATGTAGCTGTCTGTGCTGTCTGCTGTTTGCAGCTTTCTCTACTGCACCCACTTGCTCCTTCAGCCAGTAAATCCTCTCAGTTTTGTCAGGTGGCCTCTTACATGGAAACTTTCTTCAGTGTTCAGGCTCTCTGCCTTATCTCTGGAAGCAGTACCCAGAAAAAGGTTTTAAAAGATCAGTGTCTTACCCTTGTATTGTTGAAATACTTGTTTATTTTTAAAATTATGGGACCAAAGCAGTGTTTTATTAAACATTGCTGATAATATCTGGAAGACTTTAATTCATGTTGCTTTACAGATCACTCTTAGGCTAAGGGCTGGAATTAATAAGGTGACAGAGGAGACAGAGAATTACATGAAACTGGGCAAAGGGTCCCTATCTCCTGTATCAAGCATTCTCTCCAGTTACAGAAGGACCTTATGGCACAGGCACCCAAGGGGAAAAGCCCCCCATGAAAACACTCTTGCCATGAGGTACATCTTGGTCTTTTATTGCCTAGGTTCCCAGTCATAGCCTGTGAGTTGCAAAAATCCTTGGAGGTTTTTGCATCTGGTTAAAGGAAGGAAAAAGCCTCTGAACCTCACATAGTAACAACTGGTTTCCCCCAGTTCATCCTGCACTACAACATGAAGTCTGTTGTGCAGCAGAGTAAGAGAAACGCATCTGGAATTTTTCCCATTGGGTTATTTATGGCTCTCATTAATAGCAGCTTTGTAAGCTATCTGTAACTGGTTTTGGTAAGCAATATTATTCTGATATTCTTGTGTGTATATTGTACAGGTGGCTGTGCCTGGGAGATGGTATGCAGAGCTCTGCTACCATCTTTCACTTAATGGAAGAAAAAAAGCTTGTTCTCTGATCAGATGTATTACATGGCTTTGACTAATAAGCTTGAAAGTCACACAACTGTTTCTTGAACAATCTCCTACAAGAAGGAGCATGCCAAGGTAAATTGTTTAGACGCTAGGAATCTGTGCAATGGATAATATTTCCCCCCACACTGTTGCTTTTAGTTAGGATGTCCATCTTCTGAATGGTGCAAACTGTCATGTGCATTCCAACCAAAACTTGTCCAGAGTGAACTGTGCTTACCCAGCATCTCTGATGCTTTAAGCCCCCTCTTGTTTTTGCTGCAGAGTTCGTTGTTGTTTCTAATTCACATCTTCCTGTTTTCTCAATAAAACTGTAGATTTGATTTTATATTGTCAGTTATGCCAGGTTTTTGCGTCAATCCCAGATTGTGATGATTTAAAAGAAACAACAAAAAATATTGAGAAACATCAGGACAGACTTTCCATGCTGCTGTCTCTGAGCCCCAATTTATATGACATACAAAGCAGATGAACATTTTGCTTTTCTTTGCCTTTAATTAACTGCTTGCATTGAGTGCTGTAGGCAAGTAGTGGTGCAACAGTTTCTATAGACTTATTTCCCCTCCTCAATTTTATTGTTTTGCTTTCATTTCCTGTTTGTGTCTGACAGCAGGCTTGTCCTTTGCCTGCATTTTCATTAGGGAGGCTTTGTCTGGAACACCTTAAAGTTACTGTTGGGAGTTGCAGTGATGAGAATTGAAACCTGCAATCATTCTTTAATAATGAATCAGGACAGAGAAGGCAGGCAGTTTGGAAAGAATTATTTCATTTTCCTCAGGTTTCTGCACCTTTATTAGTTATTGAGGTCTCATTTCCATCTATAAGGAAAATATTTTTCTTTTTTTAACATGAAAGCTGAGATTCTCCCAGGAGTGTGGCATGAAGCACTGTGTCCCATAGAACTTTTCAGAGTATTGCACTACATCTAGTAAAATCAGAAGAGCTGACAATACTTATGTTAATGCCATGGTGTATGTATTGCAGCAAATTAATATTTTCCATATCATCTCAATAGGGATTTTTTTTCTTCCTAGGTTCTGAAATTGCATGGATCATTCTGGAAGTATTTGAGCCTTGAAAAAATTCTCTCTCAGAACAACAGTTTCAGTAGAAATGCTCGAAACATTGGCATTTTTTCTCCCAGCATCCTCACTCCATTAAGACCTATATGGGAAGTTTTTGCCCCAGGCAGATTTTTTTGACCTGGATAAGAGCAGTATGCCCAAGGTAAGGGAACATCAGGCATTTGGGAACTGAATTATTAAAAAGTCCAGTCCCCTGCCTCTGAAGACACCAAATCAGACAACCTCTTTCACAAACTGACCAAGGTTCACCTCAAGTAATTTGTTTTGCACTGTCCTGTCTTCCTTGGCTTCCATCATGAGGCTTTTTTGGAGCTTACCCTTTTTAAATGCTAGTGAACTTATTTTTGTCTTCATCTGGCTGTATCATGATCAGGTCACACTCATTTGTCTTATGTGCCTGTTTGTTCATTAGCTTCTGTAGCTCATTTCCTTCTGTGCTGCATCCCATGCAGTACATCACCAAAGCACTCACATCTGTTCTGTGCTTGTGCTTGTGCTTGGCTGTGCTAAACAATACCTGCATTTTTGGTTTAGCTGATGGTTGAAGGATCTTTTTCACCATTCCCCTATTCTCTACATATGTACCAATTTCTTTTTAGATTTCTTGACATATAGCCACAAAAATTATATCTGCTGTTCATTCTAGGTTGAAGAATTAAGTATTGCAGGCACCTTCTCCAGTGGCATTATTAGTTGTTATGAAGGTGACTAAAGGTTTCACTGTTCCCTTCAATGCTTTCCAATATGAAAAGTGTTCTGATGCAGTAGAATAAGCTCAAGCTAGGTAAGTTAAATAATGTGGCAGGAGGAAAAAAGAGGCTTTTGAAACAGTGAAGTGCAGTTTGATGTGCTCTATCAGTTCAGGACCATCAAACATGCCAATGGTGGCAGGACTGAGCAGCGGGTGAGGAGGGTTTGCTGGCAATGGCATGGCTGTGGATTAGCTTTTCTCTGGAAGTAGAACAAAGAGAACACTAAGATGGCTTTATAAAGAAAAGTACAGGTACTTTGTTTTTAACAGACCAGGTAATTAGTACCAATGATGAAAGGCAACAGGACAGTGATGGGAGCTGCACCCATCATCTCTAGTCTTCCAGAATGCTTGTTAGGTCTTCACAAAAAAAAAAAATCTAATTCCCTGCCTTTCAGGAGTGCAGTGTTGCACAGCAGCAATTAACCCAGATAGAAACAGCAGTCTCCTTCCTCTCCCAGTTAAATGTGAGCAGGAACATAATTGTTCTAAACTTTAGCTGCCTGGCAGAGTTGCTGGCTGGCAGCTTCCATGTGTGCTAAATCTTTCTGCTAGGGAGAAGGATTACACAGAAGGATTTGAAAACTCAGGCAGTAATAACAATCTGCTATTGCTCACCTTCAATATGTTTCCAAATGCCAGGTAATCTCATCTGTTTGGCTTAGTGCTCCCTCCGAGGCCTTGAACACCCCACCTGGCTGTTGGTAGGAAAAACTATCTGTAATTCAATTCTGCATCTTTGACAAGAAGACATGAACAAAACACAAACCCGTGACATGGGAATTATGTTAAGAGACCGGTTTTTGAACTAACATCATTCTATGTTGTCTAGAAGTCAGCTTTTTACCCTTGCATAGTTGTGTTTTGGTATTAGAGGGTTCTGTAAACAATGACAGATTTTGCACGTTGTCTTACGTGCTGCACTGTGAGGCAGGTCAGGACAAAGTTTCTGCTTTGTCTGAATTTCATAGCTTTTTTTTTTTTTTCCTCCCCCCCCCCAAGGAAGCCAACCGTTAAACTGGGTTTTGTCTCAAATGTTTGGGAAATCAGTAGGAAAGTCTGAGAATTTTGTTACAGCAGGCAAAAACTGATTTCTTTTTGTCTATAATATTCACAGTTTATCTCAAAACTTGGCAGTCCCCATAATGATTATTTGCATTATATAGGTAAGCTGTTCAGGACACTGTTGGAGTCCATGTGTGTCAGAATGTAGTTAGTTAGCAGGGGGGACTGAGGTGATATTAAATCAGTCTTTGATTTTGTGCCTTGGCAGTGCGTAAGAGCAAGATATTAATGACTGCAGAAAGGTTAAACTTTACGTGTCTTCCTGTTTATCACAAAGGTACAGGGGACAAACAGAAAGCAGTCTTGGCAGGCAGCACACTTGCAAAATCCATGTGCTGCTTATCTACAGTGGTGTTTGTACTGAAATTTGATTACCATATATGAAGGTAGATACTTCTGAAGGGAGTCTGAAGGATAGCTCTTGATTCCCAACTACAGTGCACTGTAGCTTGGGTACTTGGTCACCTCTCAGGAGCCTTAGTCCAGTGTGAAAATGGCTTTTAATTGGTAGACCTGTGTAGAGCTTCAAAAAATAATCTATTTAATTTTCTCTCTTAAAAATTGGCACAGCTATGGGTCGCCCATGCTTAATAGATATAAATGCGTTCTTAAAAATAATACAGTGAAATCAGAAACCAGTGTAATTGATGCAAGGTCTATAATCCATATCCAGGCAATTGATTTCAATGTGTAATAATCCTAAGCATAAGAAAACTTCTTGTAATGTTTAAGTTTCCTTTGCTGCATTTTAGGCCGAGTGCTACTGCTTATATTTACAAGAGATATAGACATACTACCTTTCTCTTTTAGAGCAGCCTTGTAATATTTACCATATCCTCTTTAAATTTTCTCTTCTGTAGACTAAACAAATTAATTTTTTTCTAGCTTTCCTCAGAGAGTGTGCTTTCTAGACCTTAGATCTTTTTCACAGCTTTCTTAATGCCTTTTTCTAGTTTGTTCATGTTTTTTGTTTAAGGCCCAGAACTGGGCATGATCTTTGAGTGGATCCTGAATAAAGTGAAGTATTTAACAGGTTTACTGCTGAGAGAGTTAGATTTTTTGGTCATGATAGGTTGTTTATCTTTTCTGTAATAGAATGACAATATTCTGTGTGTGAACTGCAGGGCAGAGCATAGAGGCCCTATAAGATATGCTGGAGCAGCTGGTCTGGCTCTAAATAGAGCATTGAGCAGAAAAAAAGAAAATGCCTGCACGGATGAGTTTAAACAACCTACTAGGTGTTGGAGAGCAAAGAGGGCAAGAAGGTTGATGATACTCCAGAGTGCCTCAAAGATACAGAGCAACCATTGATAGGGGAAGAGGCTGGAATAACTAGAGTCCTGTTACATGGCTGCAGGTTGATAGGGGCTTTTTTTTTGTTCCTAGACTACACCTGCCCCTTTCTTTTCTTTGCCTATGGAGTAAAGCCTGTTCAAAGGCAATTTTTTTGTGAGTAACTTGTGACATTTACTGCCCGTTTCTGTGAGAAGGAAGGACCATGGTTTACACCTTATGGTTGTTTTTGCAGAGCTGTGAAAGAACAAGTGATTACACGAGCTCAGTAGTGGACAAAACCCAAATAGTAGAGTAATTAGGAAAGGGCAGAGAACAAAGCAAATCTGTCCATTCTTCACTGCAAAATTGTCTTTAATGTATTCTCTGATTTACCTTAAGAACGCTTCTGCAGTTTGCTAAGATGAACTGATTTTTTGGCCTGGTCTCTACTGTTAAAGATTTTCTTCTTGCAGCCATCCATTTTTTGTAGCTCTTTTATTTGCTGATTTAGGAAAAGAAGTATGTTGGCTGTAGGATGGGGTTAATCCTTATTAATGCAGTTTCTTAAATTTTTTCAGCTGCTTGAGGAATCTTTGAGCTGCTTGGATTTTTGACAGAGGATTAATGTCAATAAGAAATGTGAAATCAGGACATCAAAAGCCTCCTCACTCCCTGTGCTATCACACCATGCTGCTCCCCAGAGACAGGAGGCAGGAGAGAAAACACACATCTAGGTCTCACTAGGGAATAAGGAAAAGGTTAGTTTAGATTTTTTTCTCTCTGTACTTTTATAAATGCCTCACAGCTACTTATTCAGTGATAGAGTGCTTTGGATTGTATTTCAGCTATTTTATTAATAAAATTGGTAGGTTTTGTGCCTTCTGTCTAACCATGGATGCTTTTGAGCATAAGCAAACAAAAGAGGATAAAAGTCATGCTGGAACAAATAAGTAATTCTTTTGTGTGTGTTTTCAGTTGTTTGTGGTTTTTTTTTTTCAAACTTGTTCATGCACTTTAACAAATGCAATGTACAGGTTGTGTACAACATTAGGTTGTAGCACTGTTTGGCATTTTTCCTTCCCTTCCTATTTACAGTTTTTCTTCGCTATTGATTCTTCCTAACTGAAGAAGAAGAAAAGAACAGGGTGGCTTAAAAGAGAAGGGGAAAAAGAAGGAACTATTTGAGAAATAAGTCCTCAGTGGAAATTTGTGTCTGCCAATCTTCTTTTCCTTTCTACAAATGCATTGCCATCTTCTCTACTCGTCAATGACTTAACCGTGTCTTCCTCTCTTCTTGCTGTAGCTCAAGACTATCAGTCAGTTTACTTATTGTACTTTCACTCTCATCTAGCATATTATCTTCTACACATTTATGTATTAGTTGACTTGAAAGCAGGATGTATGAGTAGGTAGCAGATTCTAGTCAAGATTAAATGTCTGAAATTGTTCAATAGCAACTTTGATAGAGGTGGTGTTGATCTAGGCCTAGTGTGATACTTTGGGAAATTAGCACTCTTGATGTCGAGTACTTCAGCATACATCAAAGAGGAGTGTTTGTGATCTGTGTACACTGATACACGGATCTGTGTATCAGGAACAGAATGGAAATGATCAGAAAATGTGGCTGGGAAGTTTCTGTCAGACTAGTTCAGCCTTCCAGATAGAAATGTTGAGGAGTCACAGCTCTGCTTTTCACCCTTAAGGAGAAAATACCTGGAAGTGTAATTTTTTTGTTGCATAAGCCAAAATCCTCTAGGCACAAATATATATCACACTTTCTTTTGTATAAAAATTTCTGTTTAGGAATAGCTTTCTGACAGTACACTTCCTTTCACTGTGTGCTGTGACAAATTGTGCTAAGAGATTTTACTCATTTCTTCATATAAGAAATGCAAACTTCAGAGCTGAGAGAGGTTTGGAATGTACCTCATAATTACTGTATCCACCATTTCATCTAGGTAGATGCTATTTGCTTGTTTTATCAGGGTATGTCATTCAAACTAGTGATTCTAGATGCATGGCATTTCTGTCCCAAATAATTCTGGTCATACTTGTGTGCTGCAAGCACACACATTTCTCATATTTTCATGACTGTTATGTGTTATGAGGTTGCATTGAGTCTATTCTGAAATTCAGAGTGGAACAGAGAGGAAGTGCTTAAATTTGAAGTCTGAAAAATTGAAACTCGCTGTATTTGCTATTTGCCCATGGAACACAAGCCTGTTTCCCTTCTGGAGGTGTGGTTGTCAAATGCAGCTCACCTGCCCTGAGACAGCAGCAGCAGATGACTCAGGTAAAATGCAGCATCCTGTATGTAAGCTGCTCAGTAGATACAAAATCTAACATTGTTTAGAAACATTTACTTTTTCACAAACTCCCACACATTCCTTGGAATGTATTTTAGGTGCTCTGCAGAGAGCATTCCCATGGCCTGGCTGAGGCATATCCTGATACTTCTGAAGGGTCCTAGAATGTACCAGACGTCCTTCAGAGATGAGACAGAACAGCCATGCTCCTGGAGAGGTCTGGCAGACAGTGCTCTAGTACCACTGCTGGACTTCAGTTCTGGTCTGCTCTGATTTATTGAGGTGGCAAAGTACTTTCAATAGATCCTGAGCTTACAGTGTTTATGATTTCTTAATACTTCCAAAATAGCATTACTTTCAAGATTTATGGGAACTAAATATCCTCTAAATTGCTTTTTTTTTCCCTCATATGGATATAATATTTCCCCCCACACTCTTCCTCCCCCTTACTAAATGAAGCAAAAGTATGAACTGGAAGCCAGTTTCCCTAGTTCTGTGTACAGCAGTGTTGAATGTTTGTGGCTGGTCGAAGACAATCATGCTCTTTGCTAGAAAAATTCTTTAAGTTTACTTGTAGCAAATATAAAAACAAGGCCAATGATCACTTCATCCTTCTCTTTGGGCATCACTTTGGTCCCCTGGTTGAAGTGACACTGCAGAGCATCAGATGAGTCCTTCTAAGAGCCTCAGCTGCTCTTGGAGACTCCCCTTGGAGCCCAGGGAGTCCCTGGAGGATCTGGCCTTCCTCCTGGTTTTATCAGGCACCTTGTGAGCAGGAATCTGTATTAGGGAGAGAGACTTAATACTCCATGTCAGACTACTGTAAACTGTAATTTCCTGATATATAACTTGCCTGTTAATTGCATCTATAAATAGTACCAACTTCTGAGTTAGGCCTGAACTTACAGCCTGTACTTTCTTGTGCAATGCTCTTGAGCAGGCAAGCTGAACTGGTTAAGTTTTTTATTTACACTGCACTACTCTATGGCATTATTGTAGGGAATCCTCTTGATTCTTGAGAGGAAAATGCTCATTTATGTGCTTTCTGAAACATCCAAGTTTTTCTTGAAAATTGCATCTCTTAACAGTCAATAGAGTAGCTCAGTGACCTAGCAAAGGAGCCTGAAGGTGCTGGTGAACCACAGGCAATGTAATTGTCCATCACTGCAGATGCTGCCTGGGGAGAATGGGGATAATTCTGTGGGACATGACTTCTGCTAATTCAAGTGGTCACTGTAATGGAAGAGCTGTGAGCATCCAGGTTATAAAAGCTACTGAATTGTGTGAGTATCCTGCAAAGACTGCTCCTATAGATGTTAGAAGAATGTGGAGGTAACACCTTGGAGAGCCACCAATGTAACATAATACTTGTATTTCAGTGCACCAAGATGCTTGAAAAAACATTAAACTAATTTGTTAAGTTATTAGGGTTTTAGGATATTTTCAGAGCATTAGTGTAGCCTGTTCTTTTGTTTGTTTGTTTTTAATAGGCCTTTAAGATCTTGAGGAGCTCTGATGTGTCTGAAATATTTTCGCCATCTTTTCCCAGATAAAGTTATATAGATTCTCTCATATTCTCAGCTCTGGAAAAACATTCCTTTCTTTCTGAATCAGCCATGTAATCTGCCCATCCTGCTTTTATGGTTATAGATGATCTTATTAAGGATTGCATGAGCGAATGAGAAGTGGCATGCCTGGGTGAGTTGGAGTCTTCCGTTCTTTTTTTGTTAGGTATTACTGGTTTCTTCCCTTGCTTTTCAGAGATTTCTGCATCTGATTTACTGGGCATCTCTGATCAGACTGTACTTGGAGCAGTTTGTAATTTGAAATTCATTCCATCCTTTCCTCACTGTGCTGCTACCTGAAATGGTTGCTGTGTTCCTGGCTGTGGCATAGTGCAGATAAGTTTATCTGAAATCAGGTCGTTCAGGTCCAAAAAGTTCAGATTGCTGTGGCATACAGTTGCATGCTGATTGCAAGAACTGCCTGAATGGAGGGTTAAAACAGTGTTTTGCATCAATTCTGGTACCAGTACCTACATCAACCAGGCTGTATCTATTTCAGATATATGTACATTGCACTTGCAGTAGGGATGTAGTGGAGATGTTCTCTCTGACTGAACATTCCTTTCTTCATTTCAATAGGATTGTGTGACTGATTTTGATCCAGAACAACCAGATACGATTGTATGAACAGATTTCAAACAGGATTAGCATATTTTCTAGCAGTGATCTTGATACATTCAGAAATGGTCCCATATCAAAGTTAATATTTCTGTTTTCTTTACCTATTAGTTACCTTCTGTTTGTCCACTGTACTAGTTTTTACTAGAAGAGACAAATTTTTTGTAGCTGCTCTGGTTTGTCTGTTGAGGATGTAATCATGATAATGTACTCCCATAATGACATGGTTAAAGAAGGACTAATTCTCACTTTTTGGATAGATCACAACTTTTTTTGTTTAGTTTTGCAAGGACCTCTCTTGAATCATGCATATATTAATGAATGCAGAATAAAACACCTATGTCTGTACTGAATTTCCTTTCTCTCTAAGTCAAGTGCTGCTTCATGAGGTACTGAGCTATCTTCTCACTTACCTGTGTTATGAAAGTTGCTGTATTTGTACATCAGAGTGAGGCAGAAGAAGCCATGAGGGCAGATAAACCCAGCCTTGCTCTCCACACACATTCACCCAGTGTGTTCACACCTGCACAGAACAGGACACTTGTAAGTAATGAACAATATAAAGGCAGCTCCACGCTTCTTCCTCACGCGGTTGCATAGACTGCACATAAATTGGCTCGTGCTTACAAAGCTGGAAGTAAAATTGCCTAAACTCTGGTTGCAATTTGCAACTTATTGTAGCTAAATTAGCAGCCAAACAATGGTGAGGAAGTTCTAAATTATTGAGTGGATGTGATTGCCAGACTCATGACTTGAGTGTTTTGGGTGTCCTCGTGGCACAGACTTTGACACATTTGTTCCATGTGTTCCATCTGACACACTGCGGGTGTCTTCGGATGAAAGTAAAATCTTCCATGTTACTGTATTGCTGGTGAAAATGTAGAACCAGCACTTAGGTATGGATTCTCTCCACCTTGCTATACAAATTCACCCTTCCTAGTTTAGGAATTAATTTCTCTCTCATTTTGGTTTTCTCAGGTTCTCAAAGCCGGCACCAATGTTCTTGGATGATTCCTTCAGAAAATGGGCACGTATCAGGGACTTTGTACCCCCTTTTGGAATTAAAGGACAAGGTATGAGAATACTGTACAGCTGATGGAAAAGAACGTGGTTCTGCAGATGCTTGCCTGTCTTGTTTTTCTGTCTTGAAAGCTCACCTGGTCCCTTGGGCTTAGTTTTTTGATCTGTTCCAGAGAAGCATTGTACATGTGGTTCTCACAGCTGGAACATGGAGAATGGTTTAGTACATGGAGAGAGTCAGTGCAATAATGGCATTTAGACCTATCACCACATTCTCAACGCATCATTTTAACACTGACTGCTGTAACTTGTAGCATGTTTGCTGACAGTACAGAGAGTCCAAACTGATTTAAAGTATCTTTAAGTCAGTAATTCTCTGAAGAACTGGTAAAACACCTTTTTCTGCTTTTTGGAGCATGGCAGCTGACCACTGATAAAAATCTTCATTTTCTTTTTATGTCATTTTGTTATATAATTGCTTTATTATTGTGCTCCTTGTATAACAAATAGGAAAAATCTCAGATGCTTTAGTGCTGCTTTGTAATATACCTGCTCCGCCAGCTCGAGTGTGGCAGCAGGGGCTGCATTCTCAGGTGCTGTGGGAGAGCAAGAGTGGTGCTGGTGGTGATGAGATGGGAGTCAGTAGGTTACCTGGCAATTCTGTGGGTGACTTGGCTCCTTGCTATCTCTCCTGTGCCATGAAAGGCCTTCCCTGGCTGAGTGGTGGTGCAGAAGGTTTATGCTCACAGCAGTAATTTTCTGCAGACTTCCTGATGTCTGCTGTTAGCATTGCATCATCTTCCAAGGCTTTTTTAGTCTGACAAACTCAAGATTATTGATTAATTGAAAAACCTGGTGGAGAAAGTACTGCAGCCACAATAGGCTTGGGTCTGTCTCTCTCTCTGGAAGTAGCTGTGGTAGTTGCTAGAACAATCTGCCATAAAATCAAAGGTTCTAGTGAAAAAAAATTTCTTCTTGCGTCAGTTCTCTTTGCTGTTCTGTGTATGTCCATTCCTTGTCCAGTCAGCTTTTGCACCTCAATAAGCAACTAATTACTGTCCTCTAAATCAGCCAGTAGTTTTCAACAAAGAAATAAGTGGCATCACAAGTGGAAGGCTACATTGACCACAGGAGGGCTTGTCCCTTTCTAATAGGCACATAAGATGTACTAAGGTAGGACAAGCTGCCTGACCAGCATGGAGGTGGGATTTGCAGATGACACGTGATGTCAGCTAAACCTAATAAAATTCATTCCGTTGAACTGAATCCAAATAGAGAAATTCACCGAAAGGGGGATGACAGAATGGCTCTGGCATCCTTCCCCCTGGGTTTATTGCACACTTGTATTACTTCTGCAATGTTATGTAAATCTGGTTTTTTATATTGGATTTCCTCAGACAAAAAGAGAAATGAGAAATTGCTGTTATTTAAATGGCTGCAAGCTGAAGCCATGGGACAGAAACTGTTGAATGGGTTATTTTTTTAATGCCCTCCTGGGACTGAATTTTGTGCCAAGTTTTCAGTGTGGAGCAATTTCTGTGTGGGAGAGGGTTGAATTGTAAATCTCTGTAGCCCAAGGATTTCTAATGGCCATGCTGACAGGCTGTGAGTCCTAGTGATGCAAATGGCTCCCTTTCATGTTCCACATCACTTGAAATTCTTGCATCAAGTCTTTTTGGACCATCCCATGGGGCACGTTCCGGCTCAGCTGAGTGACTGGATGATGGGATCAGCACCTCATTAGGGCTTTCAGTCAGGGCAGTCAAATGATATCCAAACAAGTGACCCAGGCAGGCAGCATGGAGTGCAGTCACATGCGAAATGTAGACTTATCAGAGCTGGGATGTGCATGAGAAAAGGGTACTTGTGGTGGCTGAGAAAGCATAGAGAAACAGGCCTGTGTTGAAACAGACAGGACAGGAGTTTTGCTCTCTGTATTTGGAAGCCCTATGGGAACATCAGCTGGGATTTCCAGTGTGCATCACACAGGGAATGGCAATTGGTGTTTACAGACACTGACTGTAGCTGTGTTAGTAATAGGAAGATTTTGCTGAGAACTTCAGTGGGTATCACCCAACATTTTTAATTCCCTGTGATCTAGGCCAAGTGCAAAATGCCTTTTGTTGTTTTTTTTTCCCCATGTGAAATATAGCCACAAGATGAGCTCACTTTCAGTAATGTTCCATACATGTTCCTGGAAACTTCAAGAAACTAATCTGTGATGGCTTGAAAATACTGAAGTTATGAAATCAAGAGACTCTTAGCAGCTCAGGGGAGAATCCACCATTTCTGCTTTGTCTCACTAATGTTTTTCTCTGTTCTTCAGACTTCTAGCTAAGTTTTTCTTTACTTTGTCTCTAAAAAACTCTAAGTCCTGTCTTATTCATCATATAGTGTCTACTGGTCCAAGAAGGAAAAATTACAAGATTGCAAGAGCATGGCTTGAAATCTTCAGGGTAAAGCAGCTTTTGAGTATCATTGACTAGTGAGTTGCATTGATTTAGAGTAACCCATCTGTATAAATTACATGTAAAATAGTAGAAATGGCTCAGAAATTTTCAGGACAGGACTACCACTCTAAAGGCAAGTCATATCAAAGAAAAGGCAGTATGTTAATCATTTTGCCACAGTACATCAGGGATCTTAATTTTCTTCAAAAAGAATCTGTTGGTAAAAACGGTCCTTCCACCTCTAGATGTTAAAAAATACTCAGTATAACATAGGTTAACACATCTTCTTCATGAAAGAATGCTCGCTTCCTCTTTCCATTGGTCATTTTCTGAGTTGGCCATTAGCCCATGCAAGGGGGTTTTAAACTAGAGTGCTCCACTTTCTCTGAGAGCATTGGATGTAGAAGCCCTCAAAGTCAATATGGTCCTGAATATGAAACTTTTTAGACTTTCATGGAATAATGCTTGTTCTGAAGTGAACTATTGGGGTAGGAGGAAAGCACCATGTTAGACTGGAAACTGCAGCTGTTTGCTAGTGAACCACCTTAGTGATTAATTAACTCCTAAATGAAAGAAGCATGGGAGTAAGCAGGACTTTGTGGGATGAAACACATGGTAGGAAGTCTTCTGCAAACTCTTTTTGAGCAGAGGTGAGTGAGTGTCCTATAAAGGTGTTAGAAATTCGTGAAGAGGGGTTGAATAGTTGGAGAGTGGTTGTATCGCTTTCTTAAATGTGCAGAGAGTTCTAGCACATTGTAATTGCTCTCCCTCAGTTCATCAAAGATCTGGACCTAATTAGTGATCCTAATTACTTGAGCCGGTCCCCAGTGACCTGGGACAAAAGGGGAGCCAAGGACTGTTAAAGATGTTGAAGCTGATCCTGCAGGTTAAAGGTGGCATTCATCACAAATGTCTGTATGCCCTTTGTGGGAACCTTTGCTTTCTCTGTGTGCAGAGAATACAGAAAATTATGAGATATGTCATATTTCTGAAAAGGTTTGAGTGTATTTGCTCATAAATTTTAGTTCCATAAAGGGTCACTACAACTATCCAGTTTGGCCTCTTGTGCAACACTGGCTCTAGGTTTCACACAGTGTCTTCTGCAGCTAGCTATGAACATATGAGGTTATCTTTCAGAATGAAAATAAAGATTTCCTAAATGATGAAGAACAACCATGCTGTTAAACAGACCAGTGTCATATTTGACTGCATGCAGTTTAAAAAACAAGCCTTAGTGCTTGGTGAGCACTGTTGTCTCTCGCTATGTGACTTGACAGACCCTAGAAATGGAATGTGCCAATGTGAGTGCTTGGAAACGATGACTCCATCTCTATTAATAAATGAAATGGTTGTCCGCGGGTCCTGAAGGCATTTGAGCTCATTGTTCAAGCAGGTTAACTCCCTGTCCCTGTGAAAAGAAAGTATCTATATCCAGGCTTCCTATCAAGAAAGGTCACTGCCTCTATTAGCCTGTGACCCTGTGTATGCATGACGATTATAGGAGAGGATATTAGTTGGCCCTGGTGAAAATCATTGGTGAACTGTGCTAGCACTTCAATAGTATGGGCTCGTGCCAGACAGTGTGCCCTGCTGCCTCTTTGTTTACTAGTGTACATACAGCCAAAGTGAGGGATGTCATTCAGGAACACGATGCAGGAAGTAAATTTAAAGAGTTGTCATGAAGATCAGACTATAACAAGAAGCTGGAACCTCTAAAAGCTACAAATGTCAAGTTGTCCTGTGGGGGACAGCTCAGGCTGCCGAGCACCCTCCTGTGTCCCAGGCTATTGTTTCTGCATTAGCTGGGCTGTTGGAGTGCCTCCCATGTTTCACTATTTTTGAGGGTTTCATTTGCTTGTGGGAATGCTTCTTTCCCAGCACCAACCAAGCCTACTATGCTCTTAAATGAGTTGCAGGGAGATTTTTTTTTTTTTTAAATTGGAATTTCTTCTTTTGTATTTGCAACCTTTTTCTAGCAGAGCTTTGATATTTTGGACATGCACACCATCTGTATTGTTGCAGGGATGATCTAGCATGTGCACCACTAAAAGGGTTAAATTTGTCAATGAATGAGCAATGGAAAAATTGTTTATAGTGTTAGTGAGATTATTAATCCCAGAGGACTTCCTCCCCAATTTTACCTCCGTAGCTAAAGCAAAAGGAAGGAGTTATTTGGAGAAGGGCAACAAACAAGGCTGGAGAAATACCTGACTATTAATAGAATTTCTCAGTACATGTGGCTTAAAGAATATAAAGGGCTTTCATAAGAAAGAGTAGCTGTATCTGGCATCCTCTCTGTGTAATGAGGCCAGGAGAGTTGATGCAGGTTTTGGTTTTTTTTTTAACTTAAATGAAAACATATGGCACAGCATACACTAAAAACTAAACGAACATGAGCTATGTAATACCTCTTCCATGCATTTAATCAGTAATTGTGTTATTGCTTAGTAGTAATCATAGGTTTTCACTTCTACCTCTGTTCCTGCTAGATTGTAGTAAGCAGGGAGGCTGCTTTGTTGGCCTTGAATCAATATGTCTTTGAAGGTGATACTTATTTCCTAGGGAGTGACTGGTGTGTCACTATCTCAGAATTTGTCTTCCACCAGGAATCTAGGGAGCAATCTTCCCCATGTGAAAAGAGAGTATTAGGAACATGTTCAAAGTGCTAAGATTTTATCAAATGTAGTATGTACTGCTGGCTAGGAAACTTCGTATTTTCATCTGGTAAAAGATGGACATCTGGAACGGGTGACAGACTTGGTGACAAAGAAATCAAGTCTTTGCCCAGAGGACCAACACTAGTAGATGTATTGTGCAATTGTAAATTGTTCTTGTACTCAGTTTTATTTGGATGTTTTCTTTTGTGTTAGTGCTTCTGGGAAGAACCATGGTTCAGTGCTGCTTAGCAGTGGTTACATTAGTCTCATGGGGGAGAGGTCATTCATCTTCAGTGAAACTGTTGTGTTTTGGGGCATGCAAAAGTTGGCATTTTGAAATGTTATTGGGAGAAAATCTCTTTTCTTGCATAGTTTTTTCTTCCACATGAACTTTATTGGCATGAACCATACTTTATCTCTGAGAAAACATTTTCACTTGGACATCACAACTGAAAATTACAGCTGACCCTAAGAAAAGCTATCAGAAAAGTAGGTTCCAACCTACTCCTCCAGCTCTTCATGAAGGCTGAAATACCACATGCAGACACCTTCCCTACATTTTACTGGGATTGCTTGATAGTGAGGTGTCTCTTTTCTGCTTTAATTCTCCAATCTTGTCTTTATTTTCATAGATATACTCTATTGTACAGATGACTTGCCAACTGTGAGCATTTTTTGTTCTTTGTGTGGTTTTTTTTTTAACAAATAAGCAAGAAGAACAAGCATATATAGCTCTTAGTTCTGTCCAAAGTAGGTATTAACACAAGGTTATTGTTTCTTGAGTTTGAGGTGGATTTGTGGACTAATTTTCATTAGAATTTTACATTTGACCAAAATTGGTAATAGTTGCTGTCATCACATGGGAATATAGCTATAAAAACGTTGCACTTTCCCCAGGGAAGCTAGCTGATTTTATAGCCTCAAAAAATTAAATGAGATGTTTTAAAGGAAAAAAATGTAGACATTTCAGAAGAGTCAGAGGGTCAACTTTTCATTAATGAGTATGGGCTCTAAAGGGAACTTATATTGTGAATTTTTAAGTTAAATCAACTCTCACTCTTGAGCTGTCTTAGTAAAACTACAACCCTTCAGTCAAGTCCCTTATTTCAATCAAAACTGATGCTTTGCTGTTCAGTGTGCTTAAAGAATAGTCTTTCAACCCACTGAGAAGGAAAAAGTGCCCCGAGGAGATCTCAAACCTCAAGTTTGCAGTTAATCAGATGACTCTGTATTGGAAGTCTAATTGAGACATGGATGATACTCCTGTCTTCTACTTCCTAGAGGGAAAAGCAAGTCCTGTCTGGCTGTGGTGTTTTGAATTGGCACATCTTAATGCTTCTGCAAGTGTCAGGAGAATTAGACATCACTGCAGTAGTTGAGTTTTTTGGCCTTGAAGACATTGTCTGGCCACCTGTGAAGTGGCATAAAAATGCAGCAATGAAGGGAAGAACAGCCCTCTGTAACAACTGTATTTTTTTTCCCACTTCTCTTGCTCTGGACAGCACATTGTGAGTCTTTAAGGGTCCATTTTCATTTGGTGTGAACTAGCCTGTTACTCCAGTTTTTTTTAGTTCCTGTGCATCAGGCTTGAATTTGGATCAAAATGGTTAATGCATGTTTATTGCAAAATGTTGCCCATTTTTTTGCATACTTGTTTTTTAAATTAGTGTTCCAGCTTTCCAAGCCCTGGGATTATGTTGGGAACTAAGCTTGTATTCTGAAAAAACAAACTCTTGGTTGTGAAGAAAAGCTTGAAAAAAAATCCCTGAAGGCTCCAAAACTGCAATGTAAATCAAGAGTCCAAATGTTATGTATTTTGTTTATATCTTGTTTATAAAAAAAAAACCTTAAGGGCATTCTGGAGCTTACATTTAGCTCTTGCCAGGTTTTCCTAAAACTGAGAGGTACCATGCATCTTCAGTCTTTGTATTTTGTAGGGGTTTTTTTCCTATGCAACATTATATACATGTTGTCTTAATACCATGAAGAATCATCAATACAAGTGTTGTGATACTGCAAGTAGTGGCAGTTTTAAGTCCTATCATTAGTAAGGTGTTTCTCACATAAACCACCTAAACTGGCACAGCTAATGACCTTAAGAAACCATTTGCTTACATTTACTTACAAGAGCTGATCTGCAGATAGATTGCTGCACTTTGTAGTTAACTGTCTTGGAGAGCTGATTCATGGGTTTGAAATCTGCTTTTAGGTTCTGAAAGTGTTTGTAGCTTCTTTTCTCCTACATAAGGTAAGAGACCTCATAAAGTTAGCTGATCAATAAAAAGAAGTGATGCAGGAAATTTCAGATGTACTTTCCCTTGTATTCACTGGATTCACAGCTTCACTAAAACACAAATAACATTGTGTGCAGATGTTTCTGTGTACATGGTACCCAGGTACATGATGTTTCTGTGAGTGAGCTGGAGGATAGAATATGTGGTGGGATTTGGGACCATCATCTCATGCTGGGTACCAGGGTGGCAAATCCTGGTGATTATGCTCAGCTCCCATATGGAGCGAGATCTTAAGGAAAAAAATGTTGAAGAAGGAGCTTTATAGAGAGCTGAACTTTCAGGTAGGGTAAAAATAAAAATAAAAAAGTATGCTGGGTTTCTGCTTGCAGCTTGTTTGTAAATACTGTGATTTGTTTAATCCATAGCATTGATAGTGTTTAGCTTACTTTCCCCACAAAGCTGACACACACGTGACATTCTGTTCTCATCAGACCAGGATCCATATGCAGAGGAGAATGGCATATTTCGGGGTTGTCTACCCATCTTACTCTAGATGTAAGATTGTGTACTCCTAAAAGCTGAAGCTGATGCCCTGTACCTTGCAAAAGTGCTGACTGGAGGTGTGGCACCTGGGTGACCAGCTCTGGAGATGGGCACTGACCACGGCTTGCAGAGCCAGTATGACCTTAATGCAGAGTATTCACATACTTGCTGCTGGCAATAAGAGCATGTAAACTTTCTGATTTTTGAGGATGATGTCTGGTAGGGACAGCTTGAAAAATTACAGCCTCTTTTCTTGGCCGCTTGAGAGTACGTGAATAGCCCAGTTTGCCTACTTTCAAGGCAGGCAGAACATAGACGGTGAGATGCTGCAGTAAGTCCTGTGGAGTGGAAAGATCTTCCGTCCTCTTTTTTTATGATACAAGCAAGAAGCTTATGGATTAGAAACAACAATGTTAAGTGTTGTTGACATTTACAGTGAAGGTCTCCACTCCTTCACATAAATACAGAGAAAAAGGCTGCTGAAAAAAAAAATTGAGACTTAGTGTGGTTCTCACTGTGTGGTCACTGATCTCCTATTTTCTAACTATTTACTTTTAGTTTTTAAAAAAATCTGAAAATTTCAGGGTCAACCTGAAGTCAAGACATACTTGCATTCAAGAAGTCATGTGGTCCTGAGCTACTTTTAAGTATTCTGATGTTTTATGGCAAAGCTGATAAAATATGTCATGATGTCCCAGGATATTTAGACACGTATAGACAACTCCTCCTCTAGCTTGGAGGAAGATATGTAGAGGCTTTTTGCTTTGTTTATATAGTGATAGTGTGCATAGTAGTTGCTAAATGAATGGGTTAAATTATCTTCTCAATAATCTAAATTCTCTATAACAAGAAAAAAATGTCATAAAAAATCATGGCTGCAGAAAACTGCAGATTGCTCTGATGATGGGATCATTATGTAATAATGGGGTAAAGTGAGGGTGAAAATGCAGGATATTGGTGTTAATTTCCATTAATTTCTCATTAAGGGGTGGTAGCAGACCCACATGAAGAACATGTAAGCCGGGGGGCTGACTGAAGACAAAAGCCATTGTATAGGGCTCCATATCTAAGATTCAAAAGCCTTATTCTGTTTCCAGTTATGTCACTTATTTGCCTTGCAACCTTCAGCGAGTTTGATTCAGAGTATGAAGACATTTACTGCTTTCAGAAATGAAGAGAACAGGTGGAGGACCTTGACAGGGAGAATTCAGGAATATGCATGTGTATGTTTCACCTCATAGCCTTTGGCTTGAAGGAGCTGCTGTTGGAATAAGTTCATTTGCCTAATACTTAAAATAGAATTAAACAGCACCTACGTTCTACTCTATAGATGGCATATGTATGTACACTATATTCTTACACCTACCATACAGATGGTTTCAGGTAAGCAGAACCACTGCATTGCAATTTTTTCATTCTGGCATGAACTTTTGCAGCTAACACCACTAATGGGTCTGGCAGTGAGCTGCTCCTGAAGTGGGTTCCACTCCCGGGACAGGCAAGAGCTGTCTGTAGGGATGATGGCATTCCCATTTACACATTGTTATATGACTACATCCCAGGGGAGGGATTTAGTAGTGGTAGCATCTGCCTTGAATCTCCCAAGGATGACTAGGAAGGAGAAGCAGTACATAGAAACGATAGTGCTATTGGATTTACTAAGGCTACAAGCTGTTACCAAAACTGTGGCCAGTGAATAGCTGTTGGATGATCTTCATGAGTTGAGTTTGGTGTTAGAATGCAGTTTCCAGTGGGATATTTGTGTTTCACAAAGCATGCTGCTAATTAGCACCTGCTGGGCTGCCTGGTTGGTAGATGGAAAGAGACCAAAAATTAAGTGCTTTTCAAATATTTTCAACCTTTTTTTTTTTTTACTGGTTAGCGGAGGAGAGTGACAGAGAAGTGCATGGTTTTGCCCAAGCTGTTCTGTCTCTGCCTGCTCAGGATGTCTGAAGCATTCAAGGAGAGTGCAGGGCAGCTGTGGTACAGTGCTGTCAGCTCTCCGTGTCTGGGTTAAATATGACAAAGAGCTGCTGGGTCTGTGGGAGCTGCCTTTGTCCCAGCAATGAATGGCAGGTAATAAGTTCTGCTTGGTCTGAGCTGACCTTCCATGGAGCCTGCAGGTCTCTGCACCGTGCTCTCCATGGTAGATGTTTATGGGCATATGGTGCTGAGACATGCCTGCTGGGCTGATTTGCTGGGGTTCTGCAATGAACAAAAAGTAGCTGAAACTTTTCCAGAGTGGAAATGGTCCTCAAAGATTTAGAGACCTGTTTGAATGGGGTTGTGTTTGAGCTAATGAATTCTGCTACACCTGAGCTGGCTGTGTGCCTGGGTCCTGAAAGGAAGAGGTGAGTACACGCATACCTGTTGCTTGTAACAGGAAGAATTTTTGCCTTTGTAGTACTCAGGACGTGTATACTCAGGCCCCTTCTGGCCCCTCCTTGGTACACTGGTGTACAAGGCAGAACACACCCGCCACTACATCTGTTCTTCTCACTTGCCAAGCAAGAGAGAGGTTGTGCCTGGGCTAGCATTGTGTCTGCATCCACACCACAGTTTCTTCACAATGTTGGAAACCACCTGCAAAAAAAAAAAAAAGATCAAAACAAATTGTTTGCATAGCTGTTGCCCTAATAAAACAATCTTTTAAGCATGGATTTGTGTTAAAGCAAGGGCCATATGCAGCTAATGCCTTTTACAAAATAAAATTGATAGATAAAGGGAGAAAAGCTGGCAGTTATCAGGAACAAAATGTGCTTGTATAAAACTGATCTTGGGTTGCTCTGTTCTTTGTTCTTTGCTGTGTTCAGTGCAAGTGAGTCCCAATCATAAGCTCTATCTCTTTCCCTTAATAGTATGCCTACCCCAGAGATACTACTTGCCCCAAGTGCCAGCTGTCCCCACTGTCATCCCACCCCAGTTGAGGTATTTGTGGCTGAGGTGCAGCATACCAGGTCTGCTGCTGCTCAGATTTGCTGCTAAATCAGGTGATGGTTTAGTGTAAGTTGTTTAAAAGTTTAGCATCAATGTGTACAACATCAGAACTAGTTTGGGAACCTTTCTGCACTGTTCTGTAGAGCAGATTATTGAATCTGCCCAGAAGCTACTTTTTGTAGAACAGATCAGTTACTGCCTATATCATGGGGGTACCAATCATGTTGATCATACGTTGGAACAGTCTCAGCAGTTTGGGTCTTGAAAACTTGGCCTTTCTTTGGCCATTGCAAAACTTGCTTTCAGTCCTTGACAGGTCATTATTCAGCTAGTGACTGAATCCTGTTACTTGAAACTGGAAGGGATTTTTTTCTTAGTAGCATTTATCACATGCACCTGCACCCATTATTATCACTCATTACAGCTGTATATGAGGAAGACTATACTCACCACCCTTTTATTTTCTTAGCCTAGATAAAGCTTGCTCCATCAATTAACTTCACATAATGCACTTTCTTTCCTTGACCCTAATTTTCTTTAGTCATAGTCTGGAGATGAGCATCACTTTACATTGTGCAGGTAGCTATCTGTCATAGTCATCTTTGCAGTAGTGGCTTCAAGTGGCTCCTCATCTTGACACAGACATGGTTAAAGATCCTGCCAGTGGTTTTCTGTTGTAGGTATCTTCATTGTCTCGTGCAATGTTGCAGGTTAGCCACAGCATCATCTGCTGATCCTTCAGATCTTGCCCTAAGAAGATAGAGCTCCTTCTGAAGGAGGTCTTATTCTTCTGTTCTGGTGCCAGTGACAAGGTGCCAAATGCAACTGGCCACTCAGAGCAGTTCATCATCTAGTAGAGTTCCAGCTCAATCAAAAAGTTCTAGAGCCTCTCACCTTCCCAGGCCATTATCTTTTCCTGTTAGTGCTCATGGCTTCTGCTTCTAACTTCTAAGGAGGGTGCTAGTCTTGATGAAGTGGCACTGAGGGCATCTGTGCCACGTTCATTTCTACTGAAAGTCAACATTTGGTGGTGAAGTACCTTTACTGAGCTTCATTCAGCAATTTTGACTGGTAACACTGATCTGTGCAACTTCCAAACCTCTTAGATGCCATGTGTTGTTGGACTGTGGGGGCTGCTGAGAAGAAATTTCCCATTTGGCCATTCATTATCTGTACTGAATGTCCTTTATTGTTTTTTGGTTTGTTTGTGCTTTCTGTCTGGATGATGGGAATGCAGAGCATCCCCATCCAAAATGCTACCATATCAAGTCCTAAAGTAGTCATATTTCATTTCTGAGCATTCACTGTGAAGGCGTTACTAATTAGCTGGCAAGATGAGAAAACCAGCATTATTGAAGTGCATTAGTCATTAATGTGATTTTTAACATAGTATAATGATGTCCCCCAAGTAGTGCATGGCGTTAACCTGTGGGTGGTAGAGCAAGCCTGGCATAAGAGTAGCTTGGTAGATTGGAGGTTGCAGCCCTTGACATGCAATCCTTTGATCTCTCCTGAGAGTGTGGGAGAACAACTGCAGGAACATAGACTGTCCAGTAAAAGTCAACATATGAGATAGGCCAAGGAGAGGACTGTGGCATGGTGCCATTTGAGGTCACAACAACCTACTGCTCTTGCAGCAGACTTAGGGAAATAGCATTCTTGTTAGAGAGGGAGCCTGCTGCCAATGCATCAAAAGAAATTCCTCAGATGAGGGAAAATTAAACAACTATTTTGTTAGCAAAGTAAGTTGCTTTTACTCTACAAATTGCCTCTTTCCTTACTCCACTCCAAAATATGATCTTGTGAAACTAATCACACTTCCCACCCTGTAAAGACTGGCAGGGTTTTTGAAAGTTGAAAATTTCCCCAAATCTAAAAGTAACCATGAGAGTTTTCTGTTTGTCACCTTTGTTTGCCTGCCTTGTGTCTCACTGGTTTGTTGTCAGGTTCAAAGTTGTTGGGCATGAGGGATGCCTTGAGCTTGTGTGTTCATCCCACACCCTTGTCCTGTAATTTCTGCAGAGGCATATAGTAAATAAGAGCAGAACTCCTTATTTGAACGGGACCCTCCTAACTCAGCTTATTGCAATAGGTGGTTTCTCTCAGCAAAGTTATTGATGTTCATTGTACACAATTACTTGATGTCAGTCTTAATGTTCCTGTGTCATTTTTAATCTTCCCTGAAGAAATTAGATTATATAATAATTTTGATTGGTTGTTTCCTAAGAACTTTTGGACTAGTTGATGGATATATTTAAGGGAAGTAAATGATAGATATTTACAGTCCCCTGATGAAAGTGGAAGGGTATAAATTGTTCACAATATTTTCCAGTATAAATGAAGCTCAGAGAAGCTGTATTCAAAACCAGAATAAGGAAGTGGTTGAAACTCTATATGGATCCAGGAGGATTCTGAGCTCCTGGAACAGAAATCACTGAGCATCACCAGATACATAAAAGCTATACCTGACTCATGAAATACCTGATTTGACAAGAAATAATAGAAAATAATTAAATAAATAATGTTATTAATGAATTGTATAAATAATATTTCAGGGAAATATTATGTCTGCTTCCTTTGTTTTTATGCTTCTCTTAGGCATCTGCTTAAGGCCACAGTTAGAGTCAGGATTTGGTGACAGATGGGCTTTCTTTTGGACCCAGTACAGGCAATCTGAAGTTACTGTTGCATTTGTAATGCAGACTAGCCAAAGCATTGCTGCTTCTTGGCCCAGGATGGGTCATGGGAATGGAGTTTGGATCTTTATGGGGCAGAGAGATGGAAAAATTAGTGACAAAGAACAAAATCTAGGAGGAAGCAGACTTGAAAATTTCTGTACTCTATTGAATTATTTATGTGTAATCATTGTGCTTCTACACTTTAATACATATAATTCGTGTGCATGTCTACACTTGTGTAACTTACACCACAATAATGCTGAGCGTTCACTGGGTATTAGAGCAGGTTCTGGTTCCATAGGAAATTCTTTAATCAGCTGTGATGATTTAATTGGATTCTGCCAAGAAGAAAGCCAGACTGAGGAACTGAACTTAAACTAAAGGTAACTCAGGAAAATAAAAAGCATCAGTTTTAATCTGGTTCTGTTCCTGCATCCGGTTCACCACCCAGCTGCATAAAAAGCTTGTCTGAAAGCAAGCCTTGACAGTGATACTGGCTTTTTCATGTCTGAAGTGTTTGTGAAACTGCAATCTCAGGGAAGTGTGGGTGTGAAACTACTGCCTTAAACTGTACTGGGTTTGTTCCCTGTCTCTCTATACAAAGTATTTGTATGATGCATCAAAATTTGGCACATAATGTTTCCATGCAGCCAGTGTTTGAAGCTCATAGTCCCTTGATATATGCAAGTTAAAGTGTTTAATCCTAATGTGAACCTTATTTCAGTTCCTCCAAGTAATAACTTCAGATGCTGTACATTACTTCATTTTTCATTTCCATTAGAAGTGTGAACTTCTACTTAATGTTGTATTCCTTTCTCCCCAGATAATCTGATCAAAGCCATCCTGTCAGCAACCAAAGATTACCGTCTAACTCCAGCTCTTGACAGGTAAGATGAGACCTTTTAGAATAGAAGGAGAAGTGATTATTTTCCACATGTCTAAATAAATTTTGCTAGATAACTTTGCCAGAATATGTTGCCAGTAAATTTGGCTGTGCTTTGGAGGTAGATCAGGAGCTGGAAACAAAGTCCCCTTTACAGTAAATACATAAACTCTGGAGACCTCTGTTAAGTCAAACACAAGTAGAAAAAGGCATTTACCTTTTGACTATTTCCTAATCTTTTATTTCGTATGGTGTCACAATACACCCTCTTAGCCCTTTTTCAAATAAGCAAATAGCAGGTTTTCAATTATTGCATTATTCTTTTTCAACCTTTCTGACAAAGCATAAGGATCATAAGAAACTCTCAGAGGGAAAGAAGGGGCTGGCTTGTTTTAACAATTCTTCACTAATACCTCACTCGTAAAGGAGGAATGTGTGATTGTGTTGGCCAAGCCTGTGCCAGGATGCAATAGCAGTTCTTGTGAATCCTGAGGTATTTGGCTTGATGCCTATAGAAGAAGCTCCTTTGATTCTTCAGTCCCTATTGTAGAGGTTGCCTCTGAAACTCCCTGGATTGTTAACAATCAGCTTCCCAGCGATAGTCCTTTAGTCTTTCTTGTCCTTGACTTTCTGTCATTCCTTCCCTTTGCCCTGCAGTTTTGGTTTAGTGCCAGTTAGAGATAGTTCCTTTCAGAAACTGTCAGAGGTTTTTACTTGTTCATGGTCTCATTTCAAAGTCCTGGTACTATTCCTTTCCAAGCAGTGGTGCTTCCTTAAACACAGCACAGTTCTCGCTTTCTAAACATACTGGTTTTCTTTCTTGGCCCAGCACCTCTTCTGCCTGTTTTTTCACAACAAAGTTCACCAACTTTTCCAGCCTTACCTCCAAACCTCTCACATTGTAGACCTTGCCTGCTGTAGCTGGAGGTGGGAGTTATTCCTTGTGTGAAAGTTAATTCTTTTTTTTTTTGTGATCCATGTGCTAATTTAAGTTGCTTTGAAGTTTGCCTTGCCTCGCAGCAGTGTTAAATAGAGTTAGCCTCCAGAGTTTGGATTAACTTGAAAAATGTCCAGAAGGCAAAATCATTTTACAAATGACCTTAGAGATTTTGCATACAACTGAGTTTCACCCATCTGGGGTTTATTTCAGCTTTAGTTGGAGAGTTAAGATTTTAGTGTGTTTAAAAATCCACATGTAGACTCTTTCAAAAGTTGTTTGTGGGAAATTATAGAAATGTATTTCTGTAGTTTTGCAGTAACAGAGTTGGTGGTGTGTATGCTTGTAAACACACAAGTATCTTGGGGAGATACTGTTTTCCTTGGCACTGTTGTGGTAAGTGCAAAGCAGTGGGTGTTGGTTGTGCAGTACAAATGCCTCATAGTCAAATAGCTCCCATAGCCCTTCCAAGTGCAAAGGTCTTAGAGAGGAAAGACAGAAATTGAAGCTGGTGTGGGAGAAAGGGAGAGGAAAGGCTTGGGACAGCAAGTTACAAAATGGCAGCCTAAAGCAGTAAGTGAATGGAGTTGCAGCAGGGGGGTTGTTAGAAGAGAGAGCTCGTGTAGTGTTGGAGGTGTTAAAGCCACCTCAGTGCTGCTTTTGGAAACCTGCTTGGTGAGCAGGGCATGAATTCATTAAAACTTAGGTAAACTTCCCAAAAATATTCTTCAGCTGTGATCACTGAGGAATTACAGTGCTGGCAGCAGTGGGTATCTGCTTTATTTAAATTCCAGAAGGGCTGATAGAGCAGAGAGATGAGGAGAGGTTAGCTACTTTCTCATCTTGTCTCAGGCTCCAAGTGGAGCCCAACAGTGACCTGTGGCATCTCCAGTGTGCTGAAAGCAGGATCTTGGGGTTCAGCTCACTCTCTTGCAGCTCACTGGTCAAGGAGAAAGTCAAGACCTTTACCCCTTTGCTTACCTCTGTGTAGCAACTGGAGAGCACCTAACTTGAGGGCTGAAGAAATGGCTTATTGTGGAAGAGCCGGGAAGAGATGCATCTGGAGTCCATGAGGTACAAGAGGCCAGACTAGGAGATCTTGTGAACCCTTCCCCTTGTATCCTCTCTGGAGCCCAGTAGGCTGGTAGAACTCAAGGTTTCCCTGCTCTTTAGGACAAGTTACACCTATATTTAAGGTTAAGAAGCATTCTTAGCTGCTACTGCCCTGTTCTTGGACTGTAGCTCCCTACCCATTCCATGTGCTGCTGCTGTTTGAAGAGGACTTTAAATTGGGTCACCAAAATTATTCCAGTTTAAAAGTTTTTCTCGTAACCTGGATCATTCAGTGACCTCATTTACAGAGCTCCCCTCCCACTGAAGAGCTGCTGTGCCAAGGGCAGGAGGAGAGGCAGAGGGCTGGGGATGGGTGGGAAGGGTGAGCACTGCTGAGCCTATTGAAGCAAGTGTTCATGTAACCACATGCTGAATGCAGCTTTCTGGGGGGAAGAATGGGAGAGGCAGGACAGGTGAGGTCAGAGCAGTGCATGAGAGCACAGGAAGGAAAGAGGGGATTATAGTTGCATGGTGGGAGATCTCTACACCAAGCCTTTGGTCCTGTCCCCACCCAAGCTTCTCCACTTCTGTTCTCCTTTTCAAAGCTGTCCCTTTGAAATGTTACCTTCACTTCCCTCCTGTAAGCCCCATAAGTGATTTGTTTGATTATCCTTGTGCCAAAAGGGCATCTTGATGCACCTTTCTGACGCAGTGTACCAACATGGTGCTGAAATTAGGCAAACTCAATCCTTCCAGGTATGCATATGCCTTACATCATCCCGAGGCAGCTTTGCCAACTCACTCCAGCTAATCTCTCTATTGTGTGTTAATAACCAGCAGCAGCTGGAGGGCATGTGAACAAATGCTATAGGTCACGCCTGTAACATAGTGTAAGTGATGCCAGGCTTTTTAGCTTTCCTTATGACTCCATATTATGGCACCTTTGGTTGAACAGAAACCTTCTTCTGCTCCAGGGCAGAAGGTAGGTAAACTCAAGTTGTGTTTGTGAGAGTAGTTGCAACTTAGCTCTAGCTTTTCTGGAAAAGATTTGAGGTCCAAGGGACTTTCTCTAAGATCAGTGTCCTCTTCCTTCAGAGCTCTCATGTCTTTCTCCCTAATGCATGTGTTTGTGGACCTCATCTATTTTCATGCTTGTTTTAGTGGCTCCTCTGGTGGCCTGCCCCTCATTCTGCAAATTGATCAGGGCTCAGTTTCTAGTTTCAGGGCTCTTCTGCTGGCTGGACTTCAGTGTATTGTTAAGTTAAATCTGCAGTGATGACCTGTAAATTTTCTGTGAAAGGATATAAATATAAAAACTTGATTGACCCTTTTGTATTGCCTCCAGGTGGTAAAGAAAAATTGTTAATTTGGGCTTCTAACTAATGCAGTCTTAACTAAGGCAGTATATAAACTAACAAGTAAGGAAGAAATTTGATAGAGCAAGAGAGAAAATCTGTATGTTCCTCTGGCTCAGGTTGATATCACTAATTTAAGTAGCAGCAGCAGCCAAATCAAGCCAGAATATGCTAAGCCTCCCTAAGCACCAGTTACCCTAAAGATGTACTTTATAATAATTATGTTGTATCTTTCATCAAAGCCTTTAGTTCCAAAGTTGCATGAAGGAAAGCTTTGTAGTTTTTTTCCCCTGACAAATCTCTAAAGCGCTCTGATAAAGAGAGGAAGAGGAAGTAGCAATTGCTACAACATGTATGTATGTTTACAGTGCTATATTGTTCAAGAAAGTCTGTGTGAATCCTTGTTTGGGTGTAGATGAACTCAACCTCTGAGCATGTGTGTCAGGAGGCTACACATCTGGCTGCAGCTCCCATTAGGGGGCTTTAGAGAAAGTCTTTCTGGTGTGGAAAGTCCATGACCTTCCTTCATACCACCCTGGTAGCAAACTGAAACCTGGGCTGTGTCTGATATATTCAGTCCTTGAGCTCCTCTGAAAAAGAAATAACAGCTTTGACATTCTATGTAAACAAACAAAAAGGTGTTTGCACACCTCTTTGTGGAGAAACAATTGAGCTGTAACTGATGCTGCCTGCAAGGTGTGTTTCTTCACCCAGAAACTCACCTGGAGACAGCAGTGACTCCACAGGTTTCCCATGCTCAGGTATCATCAGTGCTGGCTGTGAAGGAGCCCAGCTGGTGCCAAGTGTCCAAATTTCTGATCAGGACGTGAGGCCTCACAGGTGCCTGACATACCTGCCAAATGCTTCCTTTTTACAGTGCCATCAGGGTGGTCCTGCAGTCATCTCACTGTCCCACTGTGTGACTGCCAAAGCTGGTAAGACCAAACTAGCTCACCTTTCTCCCTGTCTAGATGAAAATAGTCCAGGCTGCTCAGACTTTATGTACACCCCTGATATGCAGGACCCAAGAAGGGTCCAAGACTCTCCATATCCTCATCATGTGCACCTGAAGAAAGCCATCAGCACCCGAGTACCTCACACTGAGTGTGCAATAGGCTGACTTCTGGCTTTACCATGAGAGTGGGCAGAATGCTCCTGGAAGAAATTAAGAAGAAAAATCACAAGAAGATCAGAGTAGAACTTAGCATCAATAAGATACGAATGAAAATCTGATTGCTGGACTTAAGGAAAAAGGAGGTTGTTTTAAAATACATCAAGACCACCAGGTTATAAGAGTGGGTCAGACATGAAGCTGGGCAAAGGTGATAGGCCTATCAGTTATATAAGTAAAGGCAGAGTATTTGTTGGTGGTTTTTGTTTGGGTTTTTTGTTTTGTGTTTTTTTTTTTTTAATATAGAATTCTGTTGCCCTACTCCCGTTTTACAGCAATGACAATATACTTCCAATATTTTTATTAGTAACTGTGAGGATCTTAAATGACAGTTATGTGTCTTTTTAAATAATTAAGCATTGAAGAGTATTTAAAGAGTTAAATAAAAAGTTCTTTCTATTATTACTATTAGCTTTTAAACCTATTTTGAGATGTTGGGCAGAACTGAAAATGTTGTGCTGTTCCTGGAGAAATATGGAAGATATCAAAGAGGTGACGAAGTTGATGAGCTGAGTTCTGGAGGAAAAATCCTGGGAAGTTAGATCAAGAGTAGAGCTAGGATGGCAGCATAATTGATGTGAGTTATCTTCATATTTGTGGAAACAAAATATTTTTATGTAGAAGATACATTTTTAGATGAACTAGAGGCTTGATTGATACAGATAACATTTTAAAGATAGACATTTTTTGTCTCAGTCCATTATATTCTGATGGTACACAATGCTGTTGTAGATGTATCCTTTTTAGGAATGGGGTATGTCATAATGGCTTTAAAAAGTTACTGTCAGGGATGAGAATTAATCCTTTAGTGACACTTCTAGTGTAATCCTCCTGGCAGGTGTTCACAATGGTTAAGACCCACCTGGAGGAAGTGTAAAATTACACTAGGAAAATTTGTGTGAGCCAAAGACTGGGGTAGTAAGGAGTAGGAGTGCCAGGTCAGTCTAGACCTTTTTTTTTTTCATGTGGCCCTTCTCTGAACAGTCCTTTACTGGAGCCAAATCAAAAGTCTGGCATCTCAGAGATGACAGCACATATCGTGCTTACAAGATGGGGATTATATTCTGAAAGCCAATGACTATAAAAAGAGCATTGGAGTGATGTCAGAATCTCTGTGTAAAAGAGACCCTGCTTTGAACAGCATTAGCTCCGCGTGCTGGTTTTCCAGAGTCAGTGCTTTGCAGATTTGGGGAGAAGCTGAAAATGGTTCAGAGAGCCATGGCAAATTATGACTCAAAATCTAGAAGAGCTGCAATTCCATAAGAGATGTGATCAGTTCTTTCTGGTTTCTATGGTCAAGAGAAAATGAAGAATGGGTGTTGATCAGCCTACAAGCACTGTGTGGTAACAAGGCTGTGAAGAGAGGCTGCTGGAACAGCTTTGTCTGGTGGAACTGGTTCTTCTGCCTCATGTGTAGCAGCTCATGCTCGCCAGTCTGCTCCATGACTGATTGTCCACCTCGAAGCAGATGTTTACATGTTGTGGTTTTTCAGTAAGTGTATCACATGCAGATGTGGAAGGGATTGCTGACAGTAGATGGTGCTTTAATTTAGCAGAAGGGAGGAAAAATGCAATTAAGTGGTTTGAGGCTGAAACAAACACATCTGTATTCAGAACAGTAAGAGCATCCTAACAGTAAGTGGGAGAGGGATAGAGGGAAGTGTCTATAGCTTGCAGCCTTTGAATTTCAGCATGATATTCTTCTTCAAAACATAAGAGTCATGGCTTAAAGACAACTGAGTAGAGAAATTATAGTATTTCATCCAGCAGTGTGATGTTTAGTAGGTCAAACTTCCTTACTGTAATCATCAAAAGAGAGTATTTTCATCTGCAGTTGCACTTGGCTAGAACTGTACTATGTCTTTTTTCCCTCTTACAGCACCTTTTCCTGAAGGGTTTTGGTCACCTAGTTGGGTGTACTCAAAGATGAGTCTTTCCCTTCCCTCCTTTGCACAGTATACTTCCTGAACCAGATCTGTATTTTTTTTTCTGTGTCATTGTTTATAAAGTTCTTTCTCTGTTGTGTTTTGACTGTCGCAAATATCCACACTTCAGCCTTAGGGATGTGAGCATTGGGCTAGTAGGTCCATCTACTTGAGGAGATTTTTTCTTTTGGAAAGGCTGGGATCTGCAGTGAAACTTTATATGGGCTGCAGAAGCTGTTCCTAGATGTTTCTTGGTGCTTTAATTCTGCACATATATCCAGATAATGGCTCTGTCAGTGGCTTAGCCGAGTCTTTAAGTGTGCTCCAGCCCTACCCTGCAAAGATGGACCCCACATAAGTAGAATTTTCCTCCTACTGCTCATTAGAGAGATCACAGCAAGGACAGCCTAGGACAAGAGACCACTCAACTGTGCCTGGGACTAGGAAGGCCGCCTAGCCCAGAGATATGCTCCACACAACTGATTGCCTTGGACATTTTCCGAAAAAGGCTCTGCAGACACGTATTCCTTCTGTGAACTACTAGAGATGAAGGCACATTGCCAGAAGAGCCAGCTGCGTTTGGAATTAGATGGCTGGAAAGAAGTCCTCTCTCTGACTTCTAAATGAAATCACCTTTTAACATCTGCTGCAGAGAGTTCTTGTGACTCACAGTTCCACCAGAAGCCATTCTCCTCCTTCTTTTCCTATTTCTTTGTTAATTAAGGTTATTTTCCTTCCCTTTCCTCACCCATTATGCCTCCATATATGTTTTCTACTGGACAGGACTGTGGAGGGAGTCCTTTTCCTATCCATTTAGTAAATTTCTGTCTCTTGAAGTCTCATAATAACACAATTTTGCACTCAGCAAGGTGAGCACACCCCAAATAACCTGGCAAGATCTGCCTGCACTCAGAAAATTGCTTGGGTAGAGGACTTCCTCACCAGGCCTTTGGTTTATTGTTATTTCAGCGCTAAATGAATAATGAGAAGGTTTAAGTAAACAAATGGGTTTGATTTAAACCCATCATACCAGGGGTGTGGGGGGAGAGGAGCTGCTTGTCCTGACAGGTCATCTCATTAGGCCACACGTGGTGCAAGGTGTTGAAAGCAGTTTATCATGTGCTGTGCCTGGCCATGATGGGGTGAGCTGGGGATGATGAAGTATATCTCTGTCCTCCCCTTAGTTCTTGATCTTCCAAAAGGTTTCCTATAGTTCTTAAATTAGTCCAAACTAAATATATGCAATTTGGTGTGCCTGAAGTTGTTACAAAAATTACTTGTTTCCTCTTGTTTCTTCCACAGTCTCAGCTGCCGGCGATGTATTATTGTGGGAAATGGTGGAGTACTTGCAAATAAGTCATTGGGGTTAAAAATTGATGACTATGATGTTGTTGTCAGGTGAGTTTTTGGCATAACAGTATTTTGTCATGTGTTCTGCTTCTGTGTTGGACTCTACAGGCAAACCAATCCTACACTAGCAACAATATCCATGTCTATGGAAGCACTAACTAGTACGGGATGGAACAGAAAAAAAATCACGAGCATAAAAAAATTTGTTACAAATGCTGGTCACATCAAAGAGTAAAGATACTCCTCAAAGACTGTTTTCCACAGCTCTTTGGGAATGTGGTCTCTCCCGTGATCCCACATGAACCTTCACTTCATAGCTTTTTTCTAGAAACTTTTTTTTGATGCCCTTAGATGGTAAAACAGTAAAACATAGCATTAGATCTGCCCCCAGATGTTATATATCGTAGGTAGATGAGGGAATTATTATTGGTGATACGTGTGTGGGATTCCATGTGACCTACACTTCACTCTTAGAATGGGAAGAATTAAGAATAGTGCAGCAGAGGGTCCTAGGAAGCATTAAACGTCCATGAGTTACAGTAACAATAAAACAGCTGTAGGTGCATCCTAGAAACGTGACTACTTTGCCCCTATTTCACTGCAGATGATGATGCTGAATAAGGGAGTGGAAGCAGAGTGCCATAGGAGTGGAAAGGACCACAGTCAAAATTAGGACTTTGTGCTTTTTGCTGAGGACCTGGATCATCGCCATCTCAGAATGCTTGAAAAACAAGCTGATATGCGAAATCACAGGTCTAGTCATAACTCTAAGTAGTAAATCTGTCAAGTCAGGGAGGTGTTCTGGGTGACTGGAGATTAACAAACATAATACCTGTACTAATGGAGAGTGAGAGAGTGTGTGTAGGAGAGCGGGGGGATGTGCTCTGGGGAGCTGCGGACCCATTAGTCTGACTTGAAAAAAATGCAGAGCATTATCAGGCTCTGAATCATGAATAACAAAATACTATGATGGTAAATAGGAAAAGTGGGATAAACTGCAGTGTCAGTTTATAGAAACTGGTTTAACACAGTCTAAGTTGTTTTGTTTTTTTTTCCTTAGTAAGATAACTGATTTGATATTTAGGTGAATGTAGCTGACATCGTCTCTCTGAACTTTAGTCAACCATGAGACATGGTGGCAAATAGCAAATTCTTAGCTAAGGTGGAAGAAAGAAAGGGATTAGTAGAAGAATTTAAGGCAGAGTGAAGCATTTAGCATGGTTTCCTTTCTCTTCCATGTGCTAGAATAGAACTCACACAGAGTAATAAATACCCTCTAACTCTGGACAAAAAGACCAAGAAGGTCCCTTCCAGACCTTTTTTTCCTGTCATTGGTTCCCTGGTTCCCCAGCAGTGCTGGGGAAGGATGGCTGTTCAGAACAGGACAAAACTTTTACAGCCATTCTCCTAGTTCATCCCACTATTGGTTGTTAGTAAAGAGCTCTTACTACTCGTCATGGTCTGGTGACTTGCAGTTATTTGAGATGAATTAAATTTCAGTTGCAGCCTTTTCTTGGGCTCAGACTGTTCAAGAAGTAGCAAGAGAATAGTTTCAGTCCATCTGGACTAAGCCACCCACCAAGATTTATATCAGAAAGTCCACTATTTAATTTCCAAACCAAAAATTTATCCTTTTCTCTCCACATCAATAAATCTAAGTTTGCAAGGTCAGAGGATAAGAGGGCAGTTAAGCACCTGTGCTGTTTGTGGCATGGTTAAAGGAGAGAAAAGTCAACTGTAAAGGTTAAATGAAGCCAGGTGCTTGGATGTGGGACTGAGGATGTGAGACTAGATGATCTCTGAGGTCCCTTCCAACCCGGCTAATTCTATGATTCTATGAGAGCAGACTTCTTAAATGTATCAAGCTGCTGCTTCTCTTAATCCTATGGAAGCTGGGCAAGTCCCTTGGTTTAGAGCATCCTTTTTCATGGGTTGCAAAAATCCATTGAAGTATCAGATTTGGGTAGTAGAAGGTGAATTTTAAGGGGAGAAATGTGGTATATTTGTGGACAAGGGAGAAATCCATTGCTATGTGGAGTTTTTGGATGCCTCGTATGTTACGGTTTAAGGATCACTAATTGCAGCAAGAAATTTTGATCTTGTGGTGAAGAGAGTCAGATCAGCTTTGACAGTTCTAAAACAGCTTGGAGGGAGTTAGTTACTGGTTTTCTTTGGATATTATCAGCTTTCAGTGCAGGTGTTATTGCACTGTTTATCTGGGAGGAGCCATTTGCAGCAGTCAGTCATCAGTGCTCTGAAATACCTCCTTAGAGGAGATTGCAGACAGGAGAAAAACAAGTGTGTACCAAAAACTCCTGGTTAGAATGAGATAGGGATTCATCTGACTATAATACTTTATTAATATTTAAGGGGGTCTTTATGGTGCCAAGGTTAAGAGTTAGTGTCTCTAAGCTCCCTGTGTCACAAGGAGACACGGAAAACCACTCTGAAACCTCTCATGGAGAAAACTGCCTGTCCATGGGTAGTGCAAGGCCTGGCATCCTATCTGAGGTTTCCTAAGATTTAGCTGTGTTTATAATCACCAGCAGGTCCCTTCTGAGAAAGGGTTCAAGCTGTCTCGTATGTACCTTCGTGAGCACAGTTTGTAGCTGCCAGAATTTTTCCTGGTCCATTGCCTGTGCTGCCCCTGGGGCACCGAAGTGGGGCTGACAGTGCTGGCTCGTTAGCAGGACTCCATCACCATGACTCCATCAGCAGCTCACATGCTGGCTCTTTGCTGGAGACCTGAGTTCATTTTACTTGGGGAAATGGTTTGTTTTGTTTCCTGTCTAGATACAAAGTAGGGGTCCCAAGTTTTGGGACCTTTCACAAGGTAAGAAGCAAAACAGCGAACCCAGCTGCTGGGGGTGGGGAGAACCCTGCCAAAGAACTAGGCATTGTAATTTGAAATGACTGCAGATACTGGACCTTTCCCTCAGCTTCAAGACAAATTAATATCTGTTTAACAAGCTTTCTTTACATAGTTCTTTTTTTATTCTTCTCTGTTACCTTTAGAGCCACATTCTCTTGCATTATGTAGGGTCATCTGTTGCAAAGAGATGCAGGGCATTGAAGTTTAAATAACATCCATAGCAAAAGGGAGTGATGTGTGAATGTGCCTGCTGTCAGCAGCAGGAAAAAGCAAGGGATCTGGCTGGCTGGGAGCACTGTTCTTGCAAGCAGTCAGGTCTAGATACCTCAAAGTCAGGGTACAAAGCAAGGGTACCTGTTTTGTAGGCATCATGTCCTGTATAAATTGTGGTGATGCAATTCTTGTTTTCCCTGTAATATTTTATTCCTAATTATAAAGTAAGTATTTTTATTAAAAATACATAGGAATTGGTTCTCCTTAATTTTGAACATAATTTTAGGTTGTATACAGGGATTTTCTTGTACTGAAAGGTTTCCCACCTAAAATGCTTACCCAGGCTGAAAAAGACAAATCCAGATCTTCATTAACATTCCCACATGAAAAAATTTGCAGTCCATAAGCACTTTCCAGTATATTGAACCTACCCCGAGTCAAGGAGGCTGCAATAATTCAAGCAGGCAATGTGGTTCCTTCAGGATCTGCTGTTTGATGTCAGGAAGATTTGTATTCCAAGTTACTTGAAATTTCCTCAGCTTTGGGTTTCTAATTTTGAAAAGAACTTTAATGTCATGAAAGTCATCATCACTGTTGGCACCAGACCAGTTTGGTTTTTGAAGGTAAAAAACTTTCTCCCTGAGGAGTGTGGTAACAAAAGCACAACTAAACATATAGCATTCCCTTTGAAATCAGCATGGCCAAGAGCAAAGCTGTGTCTGCTTGGGTGTTTTCAGATGGGGATGCACTTCCACAGCAGAGACTCCTCCGAGTTGGTGAGACTGCAGTGTTGTTGAGTCTTCCCCAGCCACACAGCCCAACCTCTTCCTTTTTGCTGGTGTTGTGGGGCAGTTTGCTTCTGGATGGGCCAGTCTGTGGAATTAAACGAGGTGGATGTTTTTCCTCTGTGGTTTTTTGAAATTACTAGCTGGTTTAGTTCCCAAAACGTTCTTACTGCAGGCAAGATGAGCAGTGTAAGCTCTGCACTGGAGTAGGGGCGTGAGACCAGTTTCAGCTTGCTCAAATTGCCATCTTCCGTTTCAGCCCAGCCTTGCAAAATCCCTGGGAGTGATGGGGTGTTAAAATATTAATGTTAAAATATTAATTTGTAACTTTAAATTTGCAAGACACTGTATTTCATTTTCCAAAGCTTCTAACTCAACTTCAGTCATGGGAGTGGATATGCAGAATTGGTTTGTATTGTGTTCAATGAAATAATTTAAATAGCGTCTAATTAAACTGTTGTCACTTGGTATAAAGCTTGATAAACGTTTGTGTTTAACACAATGTGAGTTAACATTTGATGCTGTAACAGCTGTCCAGGGAGCTCTTGACCAGCAGTGATTGCTGTATCATCAACAGGGTGGAGTGTGAGTGGGAATCCATCATTGTGTCTTCTCTGGTCACCCCGCAGGCTGAACTCAGCTCCAGTGAAGGGCTTTGAGAAAGATGTGGGTGGTAAGACAACTCTCCGGATCACATATCCTGAAGGTGCAATCCAGAAAATGGAGCAGTATGAGAAGGATTCCCTGTTTGTTCTGGCAGGATTCAAGTGGCAGGATTTCAAGTGGCTGAAATACATTGTTTACAAGGAGAAAGTGGTAAGAACATTGTCACCTGACATTGTGCAGGTCACCTAATTGGAACTGGTGGGCACAGTTGTATTTTGGTCTGAGGAGAGTTTCTCTGTGTGTCCTAATTCATTTGAGTGGAGGCTTTTTTTTTACCTCCATGGACTCTTCAGATCTAATTAAGTATGTTTTACAAAGACATCTCTCTGTAACCTGACCTTGCATCACAGATGTGGCTTTCTATTCAAGATTATGTTAGTGTGCACTGTAAACAATGAATTTATTTTTAAATTTCTTTTAAAGACTATATAAAAGGACAAGCTTTTGCATACATTTGGTGGGCTCTTACGATTTAAGAGCAGAGGAGGCAAAAGAGCCATGGCAAGGAGAAGAAATGGGGGCTTGGGGGTGAGGATGGCACAGGAGGCTGAGGAGACAGCAGCAGCACAGCTTGTTGAAAAGGCACAATCCACAGACTTAGCGTGACCCCTTGGGTACCACAAGCCCTTAAATGTCGTTTGGTTATTGCTTTACTGAGATTCATGATATGTGTTTGCCTAAAGAAGACGAGTATCAAGTTTAATTTTAAAACACAAGTGTTGAATCCACTACTTTCCCCATGTGAATATTTTTTCCCAATCAGTTGCATTAGTGTCCTTCTGAAGTACTACAGACCTGTTACCAGTGAGGTTTTTTCTTTGTAAGTAACCCATGCTAAACAGAATCAGACTGTAATCAGTGCCATCCCACTCAGAATATAGTTTGTCTTTATCTGTTGTCATGAAATCCAGAATAAATGGCCTCTATTTGGGTATAGTTATTGTTTTACAAATCATATATGTGTGTGTTCAATTGCTCTTTAATGGTTTTTCAACAAATAGCAGACAAACAGATAAATGTTCAGAGGGTGGGGTATTGTATCATGTCTTCAGAGACAGAGAGAGGAGGCTGGCAGCTCACCTCACACAGAATGAAACACTCTGGGAATATAATTGTACACGGCTGTTGTGGCTGTTACAGAGATGGCCTTATGGGCTCGTACTTTGCTCTTGTCTCACACTGGCACCCATTTGCGATTATTCTTCTGGTACAAGACAGATGAAGTTACCTGTCAGTCTCTGGGCAAGCACAAGAAGGCTTAATGAGTCAGTAGTTATTTTCTTTGGTTTATGCCACACTCTTGTTCTTCATTCTGGGTAAGGGAAAGCCCTGGTGGTGTCAGTACCCTGCAACCTGAGTGCAGTTGTAGGGACTCCTAGTGTTTGACTTGAAGTTTAAAGGATGGATTGGTTTAATTGAATTTTCACCTGATGCTCGCAGTCATGTGGGCATCACTGGTTTCTGATGTGGTATCCCTTGCTCCTGGAAAGACGCAGTGAATAGTTTGTTAAACTTGGTAGAATAGTTAGGAGATCATTTGCAGTGGTCTTAACTGAGTGTTTCAGTGCCCAGCTTGGCAGGGAGCAGAAAGAACCTGAGCTTTTTGCATCGCATGTTACTTGAATGCTCTTGTGGCTGTCCCTGTATCCTTCATTTCTTTGGAATAAACGCTCCATTTTTTGAAATTCTTGTGGGTGATATTTTCCAGATCTCTTTATTTCCTCTTGCTCTTTTGAATGCCTCCAGTTGATTCATCTTTTTCTTAAAGAGCAGTGCCCAAAAACGCAGAGTACAGCAAACAGAAGAGCAAACAGCTACTTCACTAGCCTTGCAGTTCTTACTCTTTTTGCATTCACTGGTTTGACTCCCTTTTCCACAGTGGCATGGGATTGAAGGTGAGTGTCCAGTTCCTTGAGACTCTCATATCAGGAAGAGCTGAAGAGCAGCTACATCTCCAGCTCCTCACCCTGTCCTTGTGTCTTTGGCTCTTTCTGCTAAAGAGCAACACTGTGCACTTGTCCCTACTGATTCTTTCTTCCAGCACATTTCTCCAGTTTGCCAAGTTCCTTTGGCAAAGCTTTCCAGCATACCTGCCATTCTTTCCAGATTCCTGTTCTCTGCAATTTAATAAACATACCTTGTACTCTATCATCCAGGCTGATAATGAAAACACTAAATAAAGTTGGTTCCTAGGCAAACCCCAGAGTAATAATATCCTCCCATTTCTACATTGAGCCCACTGAAAACTGCTCCCAGGTAGGTTTTTTTGGCTTCTTCTGAGCTTGTATCATAGTAGTATAATTAAAAAAATTTTTTGGCAAGTTTGTGAAAGTAATATGTCAGAAGCCTTAATGAATTCCAGTTCATGTCTTGCTTCTCCCCTATGATACTTTTTTTTCCTGTATAAAGAAATATTTTGTTTAATTTTTTTTTCCCAATGATGATTCACTGATGACAAATCCTGGGTTGCTGCTCAGTCTTTGTTATTTTTTTCTGTTGCTTTTACAAATAATTAATCTTACTATTCTGAGAACTGGAATCATAGATCATCTCTCTTCCTTTTTTTTTTTTTTTGCCTTCTTGGTCTAGGCACTATTTTTGTCCATTTTTCAATCTTTTAACACCCTACCTGTTTTACAGAAGTTCCCAAAGGCAATCACTGATGGTGTTCAAGGCTGCTGAGCCAGTTCATAGAATGCTTTAGGATATGATCCAGGTGACTGGAAAACATCTGTCTTGTCCTCTCTGGTTTGGTTTCTCTCTATTTGAGGCTGGGATCTTGCTGTCACTGGCTTTAGCTACAAGTGTGTGGCTAGCACAGTTGCTTTTCCTAGTGGAAACCAGTGGAAAAAGTGCTGTCTCTTAGCTAGAGATGGAGAGCTGACAGTGCTGTGGGAATAAGATGTAGGTGTCTGTTCTAGTAGTGAGTGTTAGTATTTTTATCAGCATGTGGTAAGTTCAAAATGAGAAATCGCTGCTTAGTGCTCTCTGTGGAGAGTTTCTGTTTCTCTCTCAGCTGTTTGACAGAAAAAAAGGAAGTTTCTTACCTTCCTGGACTCATCTGAAGTCACTTGCATGACCTAGGAGCTCTGTATGCCACTCTTGTTTATTCCTTGTCTGGCATTAGGCCTGTCTCTCTGGAAGACTTCATCCCCACTACGAACCAATGGCTACAGTCAGGAATCTGACCTCAGAACACAGATAAGGAAAATGGAAGCATCCTGCTGAAGAACATATCTTCTGTGGAAGAGGACACATTCCTCAAAAAATGGGCCAAAACTCTGTCTCCTGATGTTTCCTTTGTTCCTGAATGTTGCTGGCAACTGCATGTCTCCATGCTAGTGTCACAGGTTGGCTATGAGAACATGAGACCCGGCCCTGCTTGGCCAAACATTTTGGGCCAGGTACTAGAATAATCCTTTCTTAGTCCTTTCTTGAGTAAGTGAAATCAAAGGGAGAAGGAGTAAATGAATGGCAAATGGCAGTTTATTGCTGGGGTCAGTGGTCAGATAAGCTTACTTTCCCTGCAGCTGAGAGGGATTTGCTCTATGTTATATTAGTCTTTTGTCAGAATTTGCATTCTGAGAAATGGATAAGTGCTTTGTAGAAAGGAGGATTATCAGGAGATGTTAAAAGGAAAGAACCAGTGTGATGCAGAAGCAGCAGCAGAACAGCATGGCAGAGGATTTGACACTCAGTCTGGTGCAACAGCTGGCCAGAGGTCTGCGTGATGCCTCGGTGCCCTGGAAGGCACTGTATGCAGAAAGCGGAGCACTGGAATATGGACCAAAGAAAAGGAAGAATCTTGGCTGCTTTTTATTCCATGCTAAAACAGAAATATCTGGAAGCAAGTAAAACCTGAGAGAAAAGATTCATCTAGAAAAAGGACAGACTTGGCTTAATATTCATACTGCAGTAGCAGTAAAACAAAGGTAGCCTCTGCCATAGAGTTCTGGGTGAGCTGGCACTCAAAACTGAGTCTAGTAGCAAGTTAGGGCAGTACTGTATCACTGAAGGGTACAGCCCTGTCTTTAAGAAGGTAAAGGGTGGGTGAACCTCAGCAATTGAAACACCAGTAATCTGTTTTCAGTCATGTTACAAGGATTAGAATAAACTAAAGGAGAAAATAATTGCACTTTTGCAACAAAATGGGAAAAAAGTAGTGGGATGGAGGAAGTGACATGTTCATCAGAGGGGAGGATTGCATCATTCTGATCTAATATGTTGCTGTACAAATATAAAGGAAGTGAGCGGGAGTCCCACAGCCTGCAGTTCCAGGAACCCATGGTTATTGCAGAAGGGTCACAGATGTGAGCTGCTCATGCGTCTGTGGTGACTGCTCTGATAGTGCTGACTTGATGGTATTCCTGCAACAGCCTCCTGACACTTCCAGACACCCCTTCTCTGATTAAATGACTGCTGCTAGTGCATTGCCAGAGGTGGGTTGACTCAAGGACAGTTGCTCAGAAGTTACACTCTTTCCTGAACACTTTTTTTTTTTTTTTTTTTGCCAAGAGACATTTCCCACACATATTGTGATTCTCCCTTCTGCTTCTCACTACTGTACCATCCCACATCACCCTAGGACCCTCACTGACAGAAGCTCTTCTGCATACCCAAAGTACCGGGGGAATTATGGGGGGAAGGAGACTTGGCCATATACTGCTCTTCTCTATTAAAACAAGGGTCAAAAGATGAAGGTTTCTCTATTGCATGGAGAGTAGATACTTCCTGAAAGAGAGAGATTTGCAAGTTCCAATTATGCAAACCAGCCATCACTGCCTGGTGCTGAGGCTGTTTCCAGGGTGGTTTTTTTCCCATCATTAAATGAATCAGGAGCTCTCTTGCTTGCTAGGGCTCACTTCCCTGAACACCTGGCACACGGTGGTAAAGCAGCCAAGTGAGGGCAAAGGTTTCACAAGATATTGGCAGCTCATAAGCTTCCTTCTCATGTAGCAGTGAGCCTGCAAATGCTTCCAGCAGGAATCTCTGCAGCCTTTGCCAGGAGGAGTCACTTGTGCAGTAAGTGCCTGCGGCACCTTGGAGCTCTCTTTGATAGTGAAAGTTACAGGAGCGAGTGAGCACCTGCCTGCAAACCAGGCCAAGTTCTATTGTCTGTCCCTTGCAGAGGCATGCCTCTGGCAACTTGCACATGGCAGTAATGCCATCTGAAAAGCAGTCATCCTCCAGCAGTGGGCACAACATAACCCCCTCCTCCTTCCTAACAGCATCTGTCTGCTGCTTGTGGACATTCTTTGGATATGGCAGCAGTGGAGATGTTTTTCAACCATTCATTTGGGAACTACATTTCTGCTTTAAGTCAACAGGTCACTTCTAGTCCTGCTAAAATGTATGTTATGATACTTCCCTGCCTGGATCAGCCTGTTTTACTGTGCTAGAGCCAAGGCCGGATGCCTGCCAGAGCCCTCCCTGTCTGCTGAGCTTTTGTTTAGAGCTTCTCTTCTTCCATTAGTTAATGGCTTTCTCATGCTATGTGTTTGCTGGGGCAGACTGTGAATGTCACAGGCTTGTAGTACACTGGATTCCACGAATTCTGAAATATGAAATAGCCTTGGGCTATTTCTGTGGGCTGGTTTGCATCTCTGAAAAAAAACACCTGAGGAGGCACCGTGCTCCTCCTATCAGCTTGAGGAAAATAGTGAGGCTGTGAATCCATCCCTGATGTCCAGCCCCAAGTAAAGCTTCATCCACATGCATGTGTCTCCAACTTCTTTGGAACCTGCAACCATCACTTCAGCAGGCAGTTTCTCTGGGTCTGGGTTAGGGAGGAAGAACCTGCTTTTTCCAATTCTGTCACTTGCCTTTTTTGACAAGTGGAGTGGCTGATACCACTGGCAGTTTTTCTTCAGAGTCTCCTTCTCCATTGCAAATATTCTGTTTCCCTTTCTGCTTCCCAGGGGCTTGTTGCTGTATATGTAGTCAGCCTTTTCAGTTTTTAAGGGACTGTGAGAAAGAGTCTTCCACTGGTTTTGGTGAGGCTATAAATCCACCTTCAGGCATTGTGAATGCAGAGCTTGGTTGCACATCTCTGATGCCTGATCCTGTGCTAAGACAGAGCTCTAGTGCAGCTGCTTAGAGACATGCTGGGGTAGGCATTGCCTTGCGTTCTGTTTTCCTTGGCCCTGGGTGGAAGGAGGTGGAAGCTGGACTTGCTGCTCCATCGTAAATGGGAAGAAGCGTTTGAATTGGGATGTCAGCTTAAGGGTTATTCAATTTCTTTCATAAATTTGAGTTTTCACATAAATAATCTCTTCAGAAGTAGAGTAGAGGCAGGCATGGCTGGTGAGTAAGATTGCCAGTGTGCCTCAAGGACATGATGAGGCTTGCACCAGGACAGAGGGAAGAAAGCCTTTTCAGTGATGATTTTCCTGTGGTCCTAGTACATGGTCCAAAAGGCCATTTCCACTCACATGGAAATGACCATGAGGGTATTCTAGGAATTCATAGCAGAGAATACCTTATCACATCATCGGGATGGTTCAGTGCCTCAGTCAAGGCAACTGAACCATTACTAAATGCTGAAGCAGAGAAAATGCCTCATAATAATGTGAAAACATGAGGCAGGTTCTTCTGGCGCCTATTCTTCTCTCTTGAGAAGAAGAGATAGGGGGGTCTGCATGTTGTATTTTCTGGAGATTATTCCGTACTCTTTTGACAAAGTAGCTAGGAGTTAATCTGTTTTTCTGAGAGGATTTTTTGGACAACATTGTCTTTTTAAGGTTTGATCTCTGGCTGTGCAGAAGGCTACTGCCTCTGTACTGACTGAGGTTGTGCTCCCAGTCAGGACCTGCTCCCCCAGTTCAGTGCATTGGTGGGAATGGACCGAGGGAACCAACTATTACTTGCATATGAGAAAAGCAGATTCTTCTCTGTGACTGGCCTAGGAGATCAGAGCCATTTCCAGAAGATGTAAGAAGTATGAACTAGTGCCCTATTTAGAGAAGATGAGTCATTTTTTTTCCAGTCATGGTTAGAGGAGAGGCTGGAAAATATATAAGTATCTTATACAAAATCCTATCGCTGCTGACCAGAAGAGGGAGAAGACCTTGGTTCTGTATTCTATGGTTTTTAAAAAGCTTTCAGGTAGCACTGTGGTGAGGACCATCCAGGAACCTCAGTAGGCAAATGACCCAGTTTGCAACATGGGCCTTGGGGGAGACTTCCTGGCCAGATTCCCAAAGGAGGGTTGTTGGTGTGGAAAGTGCAGGCTGGAGCTTGCCCTCCATACATACCTGCATGCAACAGCGTAATAAGATTAGGCAGGTCACTACAGAGCTGAGAGCTGTTCCCACCCAGGTATATTTAGTGTGTCTGTAAGTACACTGTCAAGCATCAGCTGGCGACAGGGGCTGCTTCGATGCTGTTGCAGTGTTTTTTCATGGCATTTAATATTATCAGATTGATGCACTCTGGACAATAAAACTTGTCCCCCTGGACTGGATAGCATCAATATCCACAAGTCTGCGTCTACATTCATCTAAACTTGTAGGGCAGATGAAGAAAATTTAAAAATAGCCATAAATACACTATTTTCTGGATGAAAAAAAAAAAATCACGTATCAGAAGTTTGCAAAGCATTTGTGCTTTGCACACATAGGAGTAATATAATTGATTACCTCAATTTTAAACAGTTTCTCCTTAAATCAAATAAATGTTGTTCATGTGCCTGCCCTTCCAGTCATACCTGCTCTGTGGTATACATAGGTTTTGTCCCGGTGTTTTGGTCCCTTACTTAGTTTACTATTACCTAACTCCAGTCTTCCTTGCATTATACTTCCTATTAAAAGATGAGAAGCATTTACTCAAACTAGGCTTTGGGAGTCCTTAAAGAACCTTGATCCCACATCTTCCAAGACAGCATCATCTCCATTTCTAGCTCAGTAATCCTATCTGTGATGTGGAAATCAGAGAGGTCCAGTCAGATTTTTTTTCTTCTTTAGTTCCTTTCCCTTCACATCATTCTTAAATGAAGAGACGTGAGCAGAATTTACAACCTGAAGAGACTGAATCATTGCCCTAGTAGGGCATCCTTTCTGGGATTGCCTCACCATCCTGCTTCTTCCTAAAATTCCTTCCTAAAATTGTCATCTTCTAATTTATTCTGATATCAGCTGCCACCCAATGGACAGTTGCTGTCCTTTGCTGGGTATTTGATCACTTCTTCCTTCTTCATACGTGACTCAGCCAAAGTCAAACAAGATGGATAATTTAAGGAGATACAATTTTTCCATATTTCTTCTTTAGAAAAACCAGCATGAGCGAGGAACAACTCAATTGCTTGTGCAGCTGTCTTGAAAAAGCATCGGGAGGGTGCTCTTGTTGCACTTGCTCTCTTTAGCAGGTTCTGGCAATATTCAGACATCATTATCATACACATCCTGGTAGGAGCATTTCAAGGTCACAGTGAACTCAAGCTATACTTGTTATTGATTAAAGATAGGCTTGGAATATCTGAGGCAATGTAAAGAAATTTATTCCAAATCTGATACTGATTTTAATGAAACATAGTTTCATAAATTTGTGAAACATAGTTTCATAAACATCAGAGCTCACAAAATTGCTTGATTGCCTGCGGATTTATGTGCTCCTCCCTCATGCCTCTCTCTTGCACCACAATCCTCTCGGATTTCCCTCACCTTGTAAACACCCAGTAAGCTCTGCCCTCCCGTTTATCCCTCACTACTGCCTAGTAGTTGCATGCTGGCCAGGGTATACATGTTCACTGCCCTACATACATGACTGGGCACCTGGCAGACCAAATGAACAGATAAACACTGAGCTCGAACAGCATTATCTCCACCTGGCCACACATGCAGACATGCAGGTGTCTCTTCCATCCAGACTTGCACAGCTTCACCACCAGTGCAGCCCATCCCTGCTGAGGATATTGTATTGGCCACGTGTGCAGCAGATGTTCCTCCATACAGGAGAAGTGATTTGTGAATCTGCTGTCTGGAGACAGCAGAAAACATCATCAGTGGTGAAACAGAGACATCGCCCAGAGATTATCAGCTATTCATGCAAGTGTTAGTAGAGTAAGGATGTTCTGTGTTAACACTTCAGTAAAGAACTACAAGAATCGTTTGAATTCTGCAAAGCCTGCCTCAGTCTAAGAGATTTGAGTTCAATTTATTTAGCTTATGCTAAATATAGAGTTTTTGGGGGAGATTTACTTGTAGTCTCTCTCTGACTACCTAGAGGGAACATTTTTTATCAGAAGACTTTAATTTAGTAGGAAGAACTATATCTGAAGCTAGTCAAATGACCAAATAAGTCACTACATTTATGTCAGTATAATTATTTTTGCTACATCTGCCCTACAGGCTTGATAAATTTGCTCTCAAATTCTTAAAATCAAGACTGGATATCTTGGTCAAGTTCCACTCAAGCAGTACAAGAGTGAAGGACTAGAAGGAAAAGTTGCTGATGGAAGGAACACTGCTCCCTGCTATGGAGGTCTTCCAGGAGGAGGATGTCAGCAGGCTCTCTCTGGGCCTTTCAAGCAGTGCTGATAAGAAATAACAGAATGGAGGTTAGGAGCTGAAGCTAGATGATAAAAGCATCCAGGACAGATGTGTTTTCCTAAAAATCTGTGCTTATAACCCTCGAATGTCAGACTTACAGAGGTGAGCACTGACTGCAGACACCTTTACCTGAAATACAGACTTAATCCAGTATCTGGGAAAATTGTAGTTCCCAGGACAGGCTGCACTCTTCTGTTGCCTTCTTGCCATCCTGTTCTGTAACTCTGGGAATCCCTGTCTTCACTCTCTGTGACCCATTTGTTGACTGTGAGAAGCAGGAGAGCAGGCCAGTAATACCCTTGACAGCTTTGCATGAAAGTAAGTTATTTGCTTCATCCAGTTGTCTGCAAGGGTCACAGCAAAATTTTGTCTTCCTGGGGCATAATTAGCCAGATTTGTTTCTGAAACCTAAAGGATAAGGTTTCTGGGAGTCTCTGAGGTGAGCAATTTCCAGCATAACAAAATTCCCCAGAAGGGCCCTTCAGGAAGCATTGCAACACCACAGCATGCTCAGAGTTCACCCCTGTGCAGCATGAAGATTCACAGAGGAGGGTAAAAACAGTTATTTGATTTTGTAAATAAAACCACCTGCTTTCTATCAGTGGCTGAAAAGAGAGTCCCCTTTCACAGCTCCAGGAATTTTGCTATTTGAATTTTTTTTCCTCTTTAAACTAAAAAAAAAAAAAAAAAAAAAAAAAGTCTGAACAGTAAATATTTATCTAAGATGTGTAGTCATTAATATGATCCAGTCTTCAGTCATTTTGAATGGTGTCATGATGACAGATGTTAATTCAGAAAGGAATAGATTGGACAATTTATGCCTGAAACACATGTGTTCCCTGGCAGGCTGTGTGGATTAATTGCATAGTTAGTGCTGTCAGAGCAATTTGTAACGTTTTCTCTGCCTCGAAGCACCAAGGGCTCCAAGACAGGGGGTTGACCTATATCTCCATTTTTCTGTAATAAACACTGAGGTAACTAAACTCCCTGCATGCTTTTATCTTCCTAAATTTATTCCTCCCCCTGTGCTCCAGCTGTGTGGTGCTTCTGGTTCTTCCCAAGGAGAACAGTTTCTTTCTGCAAGGCAGGAAGATGCTCCTGTGTGCACAGGGTGCACACTCCTCCCCCTCTAGGTTCAGATTTTTCCACCTTAACATTTGCAGGTATTTCATGCAACCACTTTTCCTTACAACAGAAGTGAAAATAAACCAAGCCATGTGAAGGTGGTAAGCAAGAGAGATTCTGAGGTCTCACTTTTTTTGGTAGTGTTTGTATTCTTACAGTTGCAAATTTATGTTATGTGTCTAAAGGTGTTTCTTTTCTTCTTGGTTAATACCACGTTGTAAATGTGTTAGTATTTTATTTATTATATAATCAGAGAGATAAAATTTAAGTAGAATGGCCAAGCTGTTGGATGTACAAGGTTCTTGGTAGGTCTACTTGGAAGTTTTTCTCAGCTGGTCCATCAGTTGTGTTCTGTCCATTTTCTGTTAAGTGAACTTTGCCCATAGCTGACAAGTACAAAAATGACTGAGCCTGGCCTAGGCAATCAGCACTATTTGGACAAAACTCTTAAATATAAATGTTCTGTTTGGATTATAGTTTATTTAAATTCTCATCTTTTAAGAATATTAAATAATGTTACTTAAAAGCTCTTCTTTTGTAAAACACTTACTGCTAATGCAGATCTAGAAAATAAAGTAGGTCAGGAGCTTCCTGGCATCTTTCCAGCCTCTTGTTATTTTGACCTTTCTGCTTTCTCTATCCTGCTGAATAATTTGTATATATTCTATATGAACACTCAGTGAACATACAAATTATTTGGCTTCTTATTTCAGCAAAGATGCCAAAATAGGAGAAGACAGATTTTCTGTGTACTCTTGCTGTAAAAACAATGTACAGATTTCCCCAGAGACTCACTTTAAGATAACTTCAGAAAGCGATGAGGGTTTCTAGGCCATAATTCTTCCTGTGGTGATCCTTTAGCTTTTTTTGTTGTAATGTGCCAAGAGTTTAGTCTAAATATGTGTTGCTTAATGAGTCGTTATTTGTATTCAAACTCATAAACCAGTTCAGCTCCCTACAAAAGACTTGGCTGATGGTTGTCCTTAGATGCCCTAGGATGCCCTCTCGCTTTGTCATCAAAGCCTGCAAAGCCAGCATTTTAATCTATTTTTTCTCTTTTGTGCAGGCATGCTGTTCTAAGTGGAGCAGGTAGCTGTGTGTATAGGGATCCCCTTATGTTTTACATTATAAGCAACAAGGAAAATGCTCTGTCATTTTATTACCCTGTTGGTTTCGAGCTGATGTTTTTCCACGCCGTGTGCTTGGCACAGCTGGAAAGTTCAGCTAAAATAACTTAGCCATTTCTCAGGATGAGGCTACTGCAAATGCAGTTTTGTCCCTGTTTAAAAAAATGTTCAAAAAATACTTTCCTCCCCTGTTCTGCTGAGGTTCCCTTCAGGGCAAAGGCTAGGAATTGGTTAGGCTGTGTTACCACAGTCTGCTGTGGCTCCTGCTGTTCTGTGAAGCCCCATGGCTTGCTCTGATGTTCCATGGAGGCTCTTGGATGCTGTCAGCGCTGCCCTGCTTGCTCTGGGCATGGTCCACCAGACCTCCCCTGCCCTTCAGGTGCCCTTCCTATAGGGTTACTTGGTATGCAGCATCATTTCCAGGGATGATGGAATGAAATAGGGTATTTTCTTCAACTGCTTCTCCACAAAGAGCCTGGGGCATGAACTGGGAGCAGGCAAGCTCTTCTGGGATCTCAGGAACCTCTTCCTCTCTTGCCAGCCACCTGGGCAACATGATGGAGCAGTAGCCTGGTCTGGTGCGTGGCAGGAGAGTGAAACAGAAGTATTGGATGTTGAAGAGTGATGGATACTGAGGAGAGCAGAGAAGGAGTGGCTAACAGCCAGCAGGAAACTCCTCAAACACATGCAAGCTTGTTAGGTGTAAATAGTTCAGAATAGGACTCTAGAATATAAGAGTTCATTTTTTCTCCTCTAACAGCTGATCTAGAATACAATAGCTTACTGGAGCTTGTAGTTGCACTAAAAAGACTGTGCCCTGGGTTTAATTGCTCCATTTTCAGAGGTTTTCTTGAGCTGTTTGTTGGGTGGCTTTTTTAACATATTAAGTTACTTTTTAAAACTTCTGTAAGAGTTTTTTAAAAAATCAAGCTGCCAGAAGTTAGGAAAAGCAGAAATTAACTTTGCATTTTGAAGATTAATGCAGTTCTCCTGTGCAGATGTTATCCTTAATTACATAATTACATCCTGGCTGGTTTAGAACACAGCTGTCTCTCTAGTGGAGAGGGAAGAGTGAGTCTTAGACTAATTTCTGTAATGTAAGACATTCAGCTTTGGCATGAGGAGTTGCAGAAGCTCTAGAACATGTGGGTAGGAGAGAGGAAAGGAGAGGGAGAAGTACGGTCTCCTGATTACAGACACTGAGGATTTCTCTTGAGTAGGTGTTTGGTTCTTTTTTTATGTGATGTTGAGCAAGTTAGATCAGAATTTCCCCCAGATATGTTTGAGTCTCATGGGGTGGATATGCAGGAGAACTGAGTGTTCAGCAGTAGCAAAGTCAATGGAGTTGTGCCATGAACTTAACAGATGTTCTGAAAATGTAGGGTTAGGTGTCTGAAGTAGAGCATCAGGAGGCAGAGGAAACTCCAGGCATTCAGTTTTGTCTGTTTTCTCCCCTGTAAAATGGTTTAATACATGACAAACATTGCAGAAATGTTCTAAATACAAAAGTATTGTTTGTAAAACACTTACATATATGGTGATATAAGAAAAAATCTGGTGGGAAAATTAGAAAGTCACTGCTGACAACAGAAATCCTGAGCTGAAGTTGCAGGGCTGGCTTTCTTCAGCATTTTCTAACACATGGATTCAGCCTTTCAGCCCTGATATTTTTTTCGTAGATGTTAAATGATGTTTCTTAAACTATGTCATAAAAACCAATAGCCAAATAAAGGGCCTGGTCCCTTATGGGAATAAAGTACCCTGTAAGTAATGGTGATATTATAGGCCCAGTTCTTAATTGAGATTTTTCTGGAACTCTCCTACTTCAGATACTTTTTCATTGAAGGAGTATTATTATTCACAGATAAAACCCCACAACGCAGACACATATTATCAAAATCCATTACTTTTACTTAAAACTTCCGTCTTTCGAAGATATTTCAAAACAGGAATATTTCTTCAAATTTTGGCTCAAAATCCAGCTTACACAGTGATCAAAAGTGTCTGTAGTAGAGTCTATCCATCACCCTGTTTGTGCATTGTAGACACATCTTCTGACACACCGTATGTGAGCTATCATGTATGCTTTGACTTGTGAAACACAGTATTCATCAGAATAATCTCCAGTGTTTTTATGCAACTCATCTGAAATGTTCCAAGTTCTATTTTCTTCACAAGATGATCTTTTTCAACAGTGTTTTGTTATCTTAAAACTGTGAACTGTATTTTGCTCTGAGTTACGCAGATAAAACTGTAGAAATAACATTTTTTTTAAAGGAATTCCTTTCAACTTACAGCATAGCAGAAAAATATATTTGCTCTTCAGACTCTTTAGAGCTGGTCTTGGCTTTGTGCTTCCTAGTCCTGTGAATCGGAATATGACAGTTGGTATTAGACCAGCAGCACAGGAGGCCCACGTCTGTCTGTGTTTAGGTTAGAGTCAGCACTCAATTCTATAGGTCAAATGAAGTTTGAAATTCAATAGGCCTACTTGAACATGCTTTACTGCTTATTTGTGGTATGCTTGCAGGTAAAGAGGACAGAAGATGTGTTCTGACAGCCAAAGGGATGAGCACGTTGCTGAGTTTTAGGACACTGATGTGTAGCACACCGGTGCCACATCACCACTGAAGCTGCTGCTTTCTGAGCTGGTCTCTGTGGATGGGGCAGCATCCAGCTCCATGTGCAGCCAGGGTGCCATGTAGTTTACATGTCTGGCACAAAGTTTAAAGTCTGCAGCCACTACTTAGAATTAAGTTTCTCTTCTCTCATGTTTTGCAACCTGATTACCAAGCCTAAGGGAACTAATCTCTAGCCAGTGCAGTGAAGTATTATTAGTTCAACTCTGCTGATGAAGTATAGTTAGATTTTTACTTCCAAAAAAAAGAAAAAGTTTTAGTAGTACCATGCATTGATGTAGTTCTGAAAGAATTAGGTAGAAAGTATTTTTGGTTTTCATAATGAGAAACATTTGTAAAAGCTAAATTTGTGGGAGTAACAATGTGTCAGTTCTCTTGTGTGCTGTGGGGTTGTTGGGAGATGGGTAACACCAAAAAGGGAATGGCCTGGGAAATTATAACTATTTGATTTTAGACTTGGTCAGTGTAGGGTATTCAGGAGAAGAAACAAAACTGATAAAAGATTAGAAGTATCATAATGTTGGATATTCCAAGAGCTGTATCTCTCCTGACAGTGGCACAAAGAGAAGATGATGAAAGACCTTGAGCACAGTCTGCAATGCTCCTGCTTCAGGCAGGGCAAGAGCTTTTCAGTGGGGCAGATAAGTGTGGAACAAAATGCTCTAGAGCATTTCTAGTCTCTAGAAACTGAAGATAGAAACATTCATAATGAGTGCTGACCATCAGAACCGTGTAGAGAGGGTGGTGAGGGGTTCTCCATCACCTTGAGAAAGTAAGGTAAATATATTTGAAGTGTGGGCTAGTGGGTCTGGCAGATGACCATCAACCCAGACTGCAGGCTCTCAGCACCTCTGTTCTTGTTGCTAAAAATTCCTTGTTGCTTCGATAATCGGTGCAAATGATGCAACTTCATTTATATTACCACTTGTAGAAGAGCATTTTCTAGGCCTCTGTGTCTACTTGACCGCTGAGAAATGCAGCATTGACTGATAAGGTGGTTATTTGCTAGTGGAAACACACCTTCCACATCTAATACAATTATGCCTGAACAGAAACCTTTCAAAAGCCTCTGCAGATGGATTGCAGCAGTTTGTCTCTACCCTGTATTTGTGTGACAGCAGGTGCTTGTGGATGATGGGTATAGAATAAACCACATTCCAGCCAAGGTGGGGGCAGAGATCCCAGTGAACTATGTGCTTCCAGGCATGGTGAGATCTTGCGACTAGTACATTATTCCTGGCTTTTTCTTTCCCTCCAGCCTTTCATCCTTTCCATTTCTGGTGTTTCCAGAGTTTGAAAGAGCAATTAAGTTCCATTTACTGTAGGTTTTCTCTCCAGTCTTTTTGTTGTTCTTGTTGCTCTGCAGCAGAGCATTGCATACCCAGACTTTATTCAGCTTTGTGTTGCACATAGCTGACCTTTGCAAGTCTCCCTGTCCTCTTCCCATCAGACTTTGAAGTTTTCCAGAGAGCTGCTGCTTGTACTCCTAAATTCAGCAGTATCCCAGAGGAAAAAAGGAAACAGCATCCATGTCATCAGGAGGCAGTAGCATTACCCCTCATTTTGATTAGTACATTAGAAATGTTGTTCTAGGACGCTTAGCCTGCTGATAGCTGTTTGTGTCTTCTATTGAGGTGTGCCTCTTGGCTAAAGCTCTGAGTTCCCTCATCTTATTTTAGCGTATGTCATGGTTCACCTTGGTGTATCTGAGAACAGGACATGAAAAACAGAATGGAGACAAAAATAGTTTGCAACGAGCTGTCCCTATTACCCTTCAGTATTCTACAAATGGACAGAATGAGGGATTACAGCTGGATTGTCTTGTCCCTGTAGCTATTAGGTGACCCCCTGCCATTTTTTATCCCTGCCTCATCACCTGCCTTCTCTGGTCTGTCATGTCTGTATCGGTTTATTTCTGGAGTACTGTCTCTAGAGGGGATATTTCTGCCTCTCTGCCTGGATAAGAGCTGTACAAGAGGCTGGCTTGAAAGCCCTGGGCCATCTAAATAGTTTCTGCTATTTAAATAGTCTAATCTAAAGCCTTTAGTGCTGTCCAATACAATTATACAACTTTGAAAACACTCCAAGATTTCTTTAAAATGCTGTGGCCCTCAGAGACTTGCTCTTCAGTTGTGTTTTTCTGACTGCCTCTCTTTCTCTGTTGTTCATCTCTTTATGCTTTATACTGTAGGCTCTTTTTGTCAGCCCTCGGCACCATTAATGCTGATTTGTGACTGGGGCTCAGGTGCAGAGTAACACCAACAAATAGTAAAGGCAGGAACCTAACACAGGGAAACACTGTTTCCAGCCGGAACCCTGTGCTTTCCACCTCAATGCCAGGAGGTGGTGAGGTACTGTGGGAACATTTCCTAAAGACGTTTTCAGGCTCATTTTCTGACTTATTATCATTACAGTACTCAAGAAGGAAAACAATCGCATCTGCAGAGGTTCACCCTTAAGCACTGCAGGCTTAATCACTGTAGCAGAGACCAGGCTGTGCTCCCAACCTCGAACTTGGAGTCTGAGCTCCTGAATCCATCAGGAAGAGCGTGTCTTAACCCACGTGCTTGCTGCTCCTCGAGTGGCTGCCTGTCTCCTCTCAGCCTGAAAAGGGACAGAGTTCCCTGATGGGGAGTAATTTCTTAGGAAACCTTGCTGAATGTCTGTGTCCCATCAGACTGAAGGTCCACGCTCAGGGTGGTGGGAGCTGGTGTCAGGGGAGCAGCCCCCACCCCTGGGCCAGCTCTTGAGGTGCTGCTGTGCTTTGTAGCGTGCTGGTGACAAGCTGCAGAACAAAACCACAGGGTTTGAGATGGAACTCGGAACTACAGGGTGTGTAGAGCCAAACCACAAGTCTGAGAATTTCAGTAATTATAAGCCAGGAAAACAGTTTTTAGTACTTTAGCCCTACACAGGGCTTTGCCTACTGTACAGGTGGAAGTGTGAGAGCTGTCTGCTGAGAACTCCCTCCACGTTTCTCCCTAAAATTGAAACATTGCTCTCAATAATACTGCAAGAGGAGCAGCACAGAAAAATTACAGGGGACAATGTGGAGCAAATAGAAATGAGTCAGAAGAGAGAAATGAGAGCAATTTTGGAGCTGTGTGACGAGTGAGGAAAGTGGGAGATACCTGGATGAATGACAGGAAGAACAGCACACCGAAGGGGCCGAAGCAGACAAGTTATATTCTCAGCTATGGCTGGGATCCACTGGCACTGAACAAGCTGAGAGGAGCCCAGGTATGTTCCTAGCAGTTTTCAGAGCACTGGGAAAACTGGCATCTGTGATGTGGGTAATTTTCCTTCTGCTCAGCTCAGCCAACAGCAAAGACTAAAAGTCTCAAGTGTTTGCAATCTTTCCTTTTCCTTTTTTTTTTGTTTTGTTTTGATTCCTCTTTTAATATTTTATGTGTGATGTAAAAGCTGTGTAACAGCTACTTAAATCCCAGACTTTATGTAGTATCTCTTATGGAGTGTTAGTCCAAACAAAAGGTGGCTTCTGTCTACTCTAAATAGCTTGCAGACCTTTGGTTTGAATTGTTTGCAAAATATAGGCAATGCTGTATTTAGAGTTGCATGTGAAATCGTAATTCAACTTGTAAATTTATTTTAGTTTCAGGGTCACACTCTATTTTTCCAGGGTGTGTCTGCTTAAGCCCATTATACGATGGTTTCATTGAATGAGTAGCTGTTCAAGATTTTTGTTTATCATCTTCATTTCTGTAAGATCTGGAGCATGCTTAATGCGAGTGGAATCTGTAATTTTTTTTCTATTTTTAAATTTTATTTCCTCTCCTTCCATGGATCTGAAAGATCTCTACTTTACATGTGCCTTTAGGAAATTCCAAAGGTTTCATATTTATCCAATTATTAATGAATTTTCACAAGGAGGCAAAACTCAGCTGACATACCAAATCCCTCAAATCCCGTGGTCAATGGTTGTTAGACTTCATCAGCATTTGTAAAGTTGATTTTTTTTTTTTAATTATGAGATCACTCAGTGGCTGAAAATGTGGTATTATAATTGAAAGTGTTAGGCTGCGTTCTATGATGAAAGAACATGAGTGTTAATTAGGATTTTTTTTCCATTTAAGGCCCTGAAAGCACTTTGCCATGGCTGAAATGCAAACTTAAACTCACAGGATCCTTGCTCTTGTCAGCAGAAATATATTATGTTTGGGCAGCTTGGGAGGGGTATGGGATCAAAACAGGATAGCAATGCCATTTATCTATCTTAGGCTGTTGGTTTGAATAAAAAATAATTCTTTATAACTTTATTCATCATATGAAATTCACCAGCTAAAGGTAACCATGGGGTTTTTCCATAAAGCAGCCTCCTTAAGGTATTTAACACCCTCTGAGGCACGAGAGTTCTCAGGAGCCAAGTGGGGTACAAGTAGGGTGTAAAAAGCAGCAGACACAGGCTGTGGCAGAATTACCATCAATAATTACAGGGATAATTGCTACTGACCAGGGGAGGCTCATGAGAATTTTGCAGGGGATCATCAATATTTTCAGCAGTGCTTTGAATGCAGATGTAAAGTCACTGTTAAGCTGCAAGCACCCCAAAAGGGGTGTAAATAATCACTTAACAAAGCACATGAACTTGGTGTAAAGTCTGCCTCTTGTTGCTTGTCATGGAGATCACAGAGAAGATGGCTCATTGCTTCCAGACGAGGTATTCAATCAGATTACCCTGCCAAAGCTTTGGTTTGCAGATTAAAATTCCTACCATCCTCCTTGGGCCTTGCTCTGAATTTTTAACCCAAACAGAAGTGAAGCTTCTGCAGGTTTTGTGAGCAAAGAGCCTCAGGTTAATTTGAGGGCAGTACATGCTGTACCTACTAACATCTGGACCAGTGGGAGCAATGCTGTGATGTGGCAGAGAGGCAGGAGCCCCTCTCCAGGCAGGGCTGTCTAACCAGGCTGTGGCATTTAAGGCCAATGTTCTCCCTCATTTGCGGGGTGAATGATTTAATGAAAATACAATTTATTGGAAAACCCATAAAGGATATGCAGATCTGTTTTTTCCCTTGTATCATGAACATTTGTGACCCTTCACAAGTTCCCACCTTTATAGTCTTATGCCTAAATTCACATTAAATCTAACAGATGGGAATAAATCTAGGGTAAATTGGAAAGCACATATTTCACACTGAAGGCAAAGCTGTACAGTCATTTTTGTCTTTTCTGAAGGGGGCCTACAGGAAATCTCTGAGGGAATTCTCACAAGGGTGTGTAGTGATTGGGCAAGGGGTAATGGTTTTACATTGGAAGCGGGTAGATTTAGGTTAGACATTAGGAAGAAATTCTTTAGTGTGAGGGTGGTGAGACACTGGCACAGGCTGCCCAGTGAGGTTGTGGATGCTCCCTCCCTGGAAGTGTTCAAGGACTGACTGAATGAGGCTTTGAGCAACCTGGTCTAGTGCAAGGTGTCCCTGCCCATGCAGGAGTGTTGGAACTAGATGGTCTTTAAGGTCTCTTCCAACTGAAACCATTCTGAGTCTATGATATGATTCTACAAATGTTCTTTAAAGTATTTGCTGTCCAAGGGCACGTCCCTTGAAAGCAGGTAGGAGCAATCACAGCGTGTGCTGGAGAGCTCAAGCCATTAACCAAACTACCTGAAGTACTAAAAAGAGTGAAAAGATTACACCAGGGCCATTTTAACTGAAACCCAGGCCTCTCTGTCTTCTTTGGACTCATCATCTAGACTAGCTCAAGTGCACCTGATGTGCTGCTGTCACCCCTTCAGGATACACCCTCATGCTTGGTGCCTTGTGGCAGTGAACAGGGACAGTGGGAACTGCTGATAGTTTGTTTTTTTTTTTAATAATAATAACAATCTTCTATCTTTTGTAGTTAGTTAATTGCATTTGTCATTTTATCTTTCCTTTTTTGTTGTTTTTTTTTGTTATCAGAGTGCCTCTGATGGCTTTTGGAAGTCAGTGGCAACCCGGGTCCCAAGAGAACCTCATGAGATACGGATACTGAATCCTTACTTCATCCAGGAGGCAGCTTTCAGCTTCATTGGACTGCCTTTCAACAACGGCCTGATGGGCAGAGGGGTAGGTATAAAACAGAGGAAGCAAAACCAAGGGGAAGGACGAGAGACCAAACAGCAGAGTGGACTTACCACTGTTCTTTTCCTTTGAGCCTCTGCTGTTGAATGCTGAAGTGAACGGATTTGAGCTCTTTTATTGTGACAGGGCTCAGTCTCCTTAAGGCCAAGGAAAGATCCATCCCTTCTGATACTAGAGCCACTTTTTCTGGAGGCAGCTCTGAGACTTCCAGCTCCAGCTGGGTGATTTCCTGTGACCCGCAGCCTACCAGAAAAGGGCACTTGTTTGTGTGGGTGGAGGGAGTTCCTTCCCAAAGGGAGGAAGGAACTGTGTGTGCTCTCTGCACCCACAGCGCATCTGGAAGTGGTGTAGTTCTCCCTAAAGGTCATGCTACTGTTTTACAATTAACTGTCCTCAAGGAGACTGCAGCCTAAAATCACTGATATCCTACATCTCATCCTGTATCCCAGCCTTACAGAAAAAGAAGGCAAAGGTTTGTTTTTGTAAGACCTTTGGTAAGAAATTCTGAACTTAGAGTGGCAGGTTCTAGAGGTAAAAGCTTAAAAAAGAATACAGTGTAGGTCATAGTTATTAACAAAATACCTTCAGGATTATTGTAATAGCTGTCACTGTCAGTGCAGTTTTTTGGAGTGTTAGTGTGGAGTAGGTGGTGACTTTTTTTTTCTGGATTATCTCACATTGCAACGCTGTCTTCAGAACCTGTTTATATTTGCTTTGCCTAATATATTACCCATTACAGAAAGTATTGCTTGGGTGGATAAATTACTTAAGTACACGTGATATAGTTGTTGATAGAGACCACACGTGACATTTTTTGGCACATTAGCATAGCTGACAAACCCAGAGAGAAGCACTTCTGCGGGACAAAGTCTGTTTGCTCCGTCACTGGCATTGTCCTTCCATTGTTATCAGGACCAAGAGATTTGTCATGTTGCAGCGTGGATTTGGGCTAGACAGAGAAGTGCTTCATTTTCCATACTCTAACTATATAGCATGAATCTTCAGAAATATCAGAGATGCTTATTTTGTGCAGGTCAGATGAGATGGGTTGGGTATCTGGGGGCAAGAAATTCACTTCTTAAAAGGTGGTGTGCAAGATGTGCAGACAGATTCAGCCTCAAGAGTGGTTCTTTTGTGAAATACATTGTTGCATATGCAGATCTCAAAATTGTTACGGGAATACTTCTGGAAATACTGGATTTTTGATCTCTGCACTGGAGGCATCTTGTCCCACATATTTCCCTTCAGCAAGGAAGTAACTTCCTTTCTCTCTCTGCATTCTCCAGAATTTACCCTTAGAAGGATTTTGTCTTCCAGAAAATCAAGACTTCTGCCTGTATGAAGGACAGAAATCGTCCAGCTTTTGTCTTTATTTTCTCCAGATTTGTTTTTATTTCTAGACACATTATTTTAATACACGAGATATTACTTAAGCTGAAAGGAGAAGAGAGAATCCGGAAATTGAAATACTGTGAACTGAAGTTTATGAGGTTTTGATAGGTTGTTTAACACACATCAGATTGGGAAATGAAGGCATCTTAATTGAAACCTGATGTTTTACTTCATGAAACTCCATTTGAGCTTTTCAAAATAGTTTATAGAGCTTTGAGACTAACAGTCTTTGCCTGTGACCCTTGCTGGATTGTGTAAATTGTAGCTCATTCCTTCAGATGGGGCAGCAGGACTTCTGCAGGTGCATCTATATGTTCAGGACATTAGTACCCCCTGTGCTGTCTGTGCAGGGACACTTATATAGTGATTCTGTCAGAGATGATTAAAAATAGCGAGAGAGTATTTCTAGTCCACGGGTACGAATTTCACTTCAGACATCAACTATGGGTTGCTGTCAGGGAGCTACTGAGACCTCATGCTCTAGAGAATACTGCTGCATCAGTGCAAGTGCTCCCAAAGAAGTCACTGTTGCCAGTGTGAAGAAGGAAGGAGTCTTAGAAGGATCTTGCAGATTTGCTACAGACTTTTTTTTTTCACAAAGACTGCATGGGAGCAGCCTGTAGGCCAAGAGTCCAACTCATTAAATATTTCAGAGAAATTGAGCAAGATGAGTGAAGCAGCTAGAGCAATAAGGGTTTCTCCACAAGAAAGTGTGAGCCAGCAGCTGCGGAGCGTAGCTGGTTCGGTTCAGGGTCATGCTGTAGAGATGCGAGACAACCTGGAAAACTTTGCTCAAGAAAGAAGCTTATGAACATGGAAAAGGAAAACACTGAGGTCTAGTGCAAAAGCAGAGTGAACAATACATGTCTTGAGTTTCTCAGAGGTGAGCAGATTGGTAACTCCATGTGCTGTGGTATGTTGGACAGCCTACACACAGAAGATTCAAGGCTGAGATTGCCTGAGTACTCAAGGCCAACATGAAATCCTCATAAGGAGTAGTAATATTCCACTCTTCTTAGGTTCTGATACCTAAATAAACTTCAGTGCTTCTCTTGCACACCACATATGGTAACAATGTGCTGCCAATTAACTTTGTAATTTGGGGGCTTTTTTCAGCAAGGTTGAGGCGAGCTAGTAAAACACTTTGGGGCTGATCTTAAAGCGTTTTTCCCAGGATTCAATAAAGGGTGGATGTAGTAACATCCTTTACTTTGATAATATAATTTGGGCCAGATGATTCTAGAGGATAGACAGGGGGTACAACTCAGATGTGCATTCTGATTGCACTTGTGGCATTAGTAGCCAAAAGTCTGAACAAGGAACAAAACTTCTTACCTACAAACAGTTTAGGATCTTAGTAATGTCCAGGAAAAATTAAATATAAATACCTAAAGATGGCTCAGCACAAAAGAAACAAGCTAGTAAAAATCCTCTTAAGGAGTGAGGCTTTGCTGTTTCACTAAACAAAAGTGTATGTATAGGATTTATGTTTAGGTGGAAGTTCTGTGTTTGCAGGTCTTTTGGACTTGAAATCAGACATCACTGGTATTGCAGCTGGTAATTCAGGCATGCAGTACCCTACACTGCAGAGAGCTTACTGGGGGATGAGCATGAACATCAGTTGAGAGGTGTCATTGGCTGTTGCATATACAACACTAGGGATGGTTGTATCTATGGTGCTCTTTGCTGTGTAGTGGTTACTCCTGTCTACTCAGTACCACTCAGAACCACTTGAGCAGTGACTTTCTGACCCCTCTGGGAGTCCTGAGCATGGTGCGAGGTGTCCTGGAGAACATTTCAGATGACACAAATTGTCAAGACTCTGAGGACCCCAGTGCAAACTGTGGTGCTTGTTTCTCTTGCTTTGCTGGTGCTGTGCATCCATGGAACTGCTCATGGTTTAATTTCTTACAAGATTAAGCTCTGCAGCCCAATATTGTAATTCCTTGGTTTGTGTTCTGAAAATGTCTGAATCTGTAGACCCCTCATTAAAGACATTAAGCATCCTCCTCTGGACTTTACCCCACCTCAGTACCAACTTGGTATAGAAGGGGCCATGTGTAGGAGGTGTTCTCAGGGTTTGTCAGGCAGCTGACCATGGATTCAGACCTCTGCAGAGTGCTGACAGCCCACATGCACATGGGGATTAACATCTGATGCTGGAGCATTAGCATGTCCTGCCCCAGCACTTCTCTGCTGTTACATGGTTTTGCCAGTGTGCAGGCAGCCTTTCTGGAGATGTCACTGGTGACCCTTTGCTCCTTAGGTGGCTTTTCAGCTCCCTTAGCTGGTCATAATGACCCTTTCTCTCATTAGTACTGGATTTCCCCAGTGTCAGCAAGCTTTGACCCCTGGGCTGTTCTTGCTGAACTGTCACTGTGAAGACTGTCTTGGGACCTGCTGGGTCTTCCTGGAGCAAAAGAGAAGTGAGGGATGGCAGGAGCAGAGCAGTCTGCCACCCCATTCTGCATGCTTCTAATGCAGGTAAAGGGACACTGCACCTGCAGTCTGTTCAATATAGAGACTTAGTGTCACTGTAAGCTTTGGGTTTGCAAGGTATCACATCTGCTTAATGGGAGGGAGTGTTCAATCCATCACCACTGCAGCATGACCAGTCCATGAGATGCTGGGACAAGCATTACAGGGTAGCAGATAAATGCATAAGCAGCTTTTCCGGAAATGCCCAACTGTGTGCTTTTTTCTGCATATGATAGATGCAGGGTAACTGGAGGGAGTTTACTTTTTGGTGAAAGAGTAGGCCGTGAGCTCCCATTTAGCATAGGATGAAACGTATACATGGTTATGTTATGCAGCTAGCGTGTAGTAAAGTCATGTCCTTGCTTGCCCTTGCTAGGTACTTAAGAAATACTCCCTGCATTGCACAGGATTCTGCTCTACAGTGATAAGTGAATCAGAACTTGTGCATCAGGTTAGATGTGGTCAACGATAATTGATTTGGGCTAAGTATTGGAGCTCAGCAGTTAAAAGGCAGAAAGGAAACCTGCTGGGCAGCTCATCATGTCTCCAGCAACAGACCCCTGGACCATCCCTGTTGCTCAGCTGCAGACCACCAGTTATGGAGGCTCTCTCCTGCTAACAGCAAGGAATACCTAGGGTAGGTGAGGGAATAGTGTTGGAGGTGCTCTGCTATCTCTTTTGAAGCCATATATTGCAGCTGATTCTGTGCATGGAGGGGGATACACACCCTACTTATTGTAGGCTCCTGTAACAGGGACCACTCTGCAGAATGCCAGGCGCTTGTCTGCTCAAAATAAGGGATGCTTGATTTCTGCTGTATTTCCAAACTTGCCACTAAGAGAAGCAAAACATAGGTTTGGTATTGTTCTGCAAACATAAATGGACAAAAAGAAAACACGGTGACGGTTGTGTGTAGTGTGTGATGGCTATTACAGTTTTGTTCTGTATTTCTTTTGTTTTTACGTTATTTCTGTTAGGTGATTGAGTCTGTAACTGCTAGAACTAATGTAGTATTTTTTCCTAGGTAAGTAATTTTTCAGGTGAATAAATTAATATAGTAGTCAAACTAATTTTAATATCTAGTTACATTATTGGTTTTGGGGAATTTATTCTTTACTAACGTTTACCCTTTTAGTGAAAAAGGTAGCAATTAGAATAGTCTGTACAATCCAATATGCCTTACCCTGAGCTAAGTAAAATCCCATAAATAACTGGAATTCATTTAACATATTAAGGGAGTCAGATATTTCTAAAAACAGATTTACAGCAGTCATTTCCTTCCAGTCCAACAGGCAGTGACACAGGAATGACCCAGGCATGGAATGAAAAGCAGCAAGAGCTTTCCACGTGCACCGAGCAAAGAGCAGTTACTGTCCCCTGGCTTAGTTGCCAGTGCTGGATCTCCAGCACAAGCCTGTGAGGTGGTGCTCAGCCTTCTTTAAGTCTAATGGTGGGCTGGTGTTCATTTCTGCTGACTGGTTTCTTCTGTAAGTAGAAGTCAGTCTTTAAAGCCTCTTCAAGGGCTTCCATTGGAAGATGAATGGAAGATGAAACAGCAACATTTTGAAGGGGAAGCCTTTTATCTTTCCCTTCACAGCAGAGAACAGTGTAGGAGCAGTTAGGAGAACTTGTCCTTTGTCTATCTGTACTGCTAAACACATTTCTGATCCTCTGAACTGGTGGTGCAGGCTGTCATTGCACCTCACGGAACTTGCAGTGATCCCTGGTGCAGCACAAGAGCAGAGATCTTTACCTCTCTTGTCTTTATGATTTTCTCATCCGGGATCCACCATGTATGCGGGACATGGGGGACATGTGCCAGTGTGCCCCTGGAAGGAACCACTGCTGTATTTGCTGCTTCTGTTAGTCAGACAGCTTTTTGGTGTCGTCTCTGGCTCGTCCATCAGTCTGCTGCATTCTCTCAAATGGGAGCAGGCAAAGGGCTGGTCCCTGGGCAGTATTATATTAGATAGGAGCATTACATTTTCTAGATATTTGGGCCTAGTCAACCACACTGGTCTTGGAGATTGAGTTCAGGCTAATTACATTATCTAGGGAGGTTGCCCTTGAAGTTGTTCACCAGAGCTGGAGAGGGGATGCTGAACCTGGAGCTCCAGCTGGGAAAGACACCTGTGAGACACAGCAGCAGGTTCAGAGCTTGCACAGCCAAGTTCAGTGCTTTTGGAAGGGGTAGAGGACTGCCAGTGCTTCCTGAGGTCTTGCCATTCCCAACTCTCCCCAGTTGGTGGGCACCAGCTCAGCTCATGGCCACACCTGGAGCAGCAGTGCCACCCCGTGCAGCGCCCACCACTGCCCCCTGAGGCTGTGCATGCCGTGGCCTGGCCTGCACTGGCCACTCGCCATGTGGCTGGGCAGTGTACCAGGAGGCTCACCTGGGCACTGGCCACCATTGGGCTGCTATTCTTCAACTGTTTTGTTGAATGCAGCATTTCTTGGTGGTATGGGAATATCCAGACATACAGAGGGGCAGATGAGCAGGAAGACAGGCTTTGAGCTCTTCCAGCCCCGTTTTATTATTCCTGAAGCGAGATGTTGCGATTTTTGGCTAGTTTCCTTAGCAATGGCCTAAAACAACAAGAGGCCAGCTCTGTTGTTTGAGAGAGAGTTATATTTTCATAACTCAATGCACGAGGTGTGGTGGTTGCTTTGGTATGTCTTTGGGGCACGGCACAAGGGTGTGTGTGCTGAGATAGCACTGACGCATTGTGCAGGGCATAGCAAGCCAGGTTTGGCATAGCCATGTCCATGATGCCTCTCTTCTTTTGGAGTGATATGTCCCCCAGCTTGCCCTGAAGGTTGTACATGGTTCATTAGGTCCATATAAGTGTTTAGCAGCAAATGAATGTATATGCCTGTGACTTCAGACAAACTGAAGACCAAAGCACTATCAATTTACTACTGACATGTAGTTAACCAGCAGTTGTGCTTCTTTTAAATTTCTGTTCAAGTTGGCCTCTGTTTTTTTCAAGTCTCTCTGATTCCCCATTTATTGTATAATCTGTCTGGTGGTTGCTTGTTCTTTAACATAAGCAGTTTGGAGCAAATGCCCAGTTACATGTACCTGATCTGGGTGCGTGTGAGTGCTCACACAGAGTTTGTTCTCTCTCTTAGCAGGTGCTGTTTTATCCAAACCATATTCTAAGGATGGGCTTTGCAAGCACCCCCTGTGCAGCCCTAATGGTTACTGCCCTCAGTGAATATCAGGCATGATAATTTTTACTGTATTTTTTAAGTGGTCCTCTGTAGCCCACAGAGTTCTGACTGGAGCAGTGGAACATGATGCTGCATCTCATCAGCGAAGGTGTGAATGGCTGCAAGTGTCTGTCTTCAAGGGGGACACACATACTAGGATGTAGCTACCATAGTGTTGGAGTGTGCTAAGATAAATAAAGCATTATTTAATTAAAAACTGCTATCAGATCATCAGTTTCTGAATGTGATTTTAGGACAACACAAAACTATTTCGCTAAGGACACCATATCAATTTCTTACAGTTGTAGGGGCCAAACCAGATACATCTACTATAATGTGAGGGCTTAGAAAGTCTTCGGTATTTTAATAATTTTTGCAAGAGGAGTTGGCAGTACTGAGATACTGGCATGTCAGGGGCTACTTGAAGAACAGCAGGAGAAGATAAAATTATCTCCTCTTTTTCCATAATGGCCACTGGAGGTATTTTACATAGAATAAAATCAGACAGCTATTTGGTGACCAAAGGAACTTCTGTAATCTGCTATTCCCCAAACAGAAGTAAGAATATGCTTGAAAGAAAGTTTTAGTGGTTTGGCAGTCCTCCTGTAAGACTGGGTAGTATGAATAATTCTCTGTGGTTTGTAATCCTCATGTTAGAAAGTTAGCTCTTAAATGTTGACTTGGCCAGTGAAATTCCCTCCAGGCAAAGGCCCCGTGTCTCCCTTGAGCTGTACCGTGGGAATGGGCACAGTGCAAGTGTGGGTTAACACCATTGTATTCCCAACAACACACATTCTCAAGGATGTAACCATTTACTTACTGTGTTTTGGACACTGTAACTACAGCTCAGCTGAGGGAAAGGGTTTTATCACAAGTTCACTTACCAGCTGATGCAATTTTAGTGACATCCAAATGTCATCTTCTATGTAAAACATAAAGCTGAGAACATCTGAATTTGAACTGCCATGCCTGAAAAGACAGGATGTTCTTGCATGTTTTGAAATTCAGGGTGAATTTTCTTACTGTTGCTTAATAAACTTCTTCCAATTTTTTAAAAACCCCTCCTTGATATCTTATGGCTGCCGGTGAATTAACAATGTAGTGAAGTAACCAGAATAAAAATGATCTGCATCAGTTGAAATTAAGCAAGTGAGAAGAAAATTGCTACCATTTTTCCTAACATCTCGAGCTGCCACAGGGGGATGTAGTAAGATCTTTTCATTTCAGATGTGTGTGAGTTTAATGTTTCACTAATTTAGATATAATCGATTTTTGCACTTTGGTCTTCAGATTTGTGTAATTCCGGTGCACTGTAGTGGGACTCTACATAGCACATGGGTTGTTGTGAACATCCCAGCTAGGCAATGAGTGGCATTCTTTGCTTGGAAAACACTGGTCCTGGGACATGGTCAGGCAATCAGAAATGAGCAAGTAATGTGCTGCCAAAAGCCAGTTCTTTGAATGAGTAAACCATTCAAAATGCAAAATATAACCCTGCAGTTAGTTTCTACACCTCAGTGAAAGGCTGTCACCCTTGGTGACTGTCTGAGCATGTCCTCTGATTTTGTGGTACTTTTGATATGGCGATGTTGGATGCTCTACAAATGAAGATAAGATATGTGGGTGGATTTCTCAGCCTCTCCCTAGCCTCTGGGGTAAAGCTACCTCTGGATTCATCTGTCTAATGGGGAGGTAGAAAAGTCTATGAGCCAGCGTTTTACACTGAAAACGTGTCTGTCACACCAGTCATGTTCATTTGAATGCACAAGAGGTGCTGTAGCCATACAGTACCACTGTCACAGGGCCTCAGCAGAGGCCAGATTAAATGGGAAGGACTGAAGCTGGACTTTGGTGCAGATGGAAGATCAGCAGACAGGAGAGGACAGTTGGTGTGTCCCTGCCCAATGTGCTGTCATCCATCTCTGGCTTCCCACTGCTTCTTATCTTCACAGTATATTGTGGCTAGGAGGAGCATAGGCCTTTTGCACAGGCCACAGGTCTTTTGCTTGTGGGGTTGTCCTTGAGCAAAGGAAAGGGTCTCAATGCGCACTGCTCCTGAACTACTCTCCGCCTCCTGGAGCTGTTCAATGACCTCCTTAAGCTGCTTTTGCCATCAGTAAATTAAAGAGATTGTAGTGTTCCTCACTTCTGCTCCTGTGTGGTGGCCTGTTTGGAGTAAGTAGTCCTTCTTTGCTTACCTGGAAGATAGTAATGTGCATAGAATTTTAAGCCAGTGTCTACATCTGTTTTAATTTCATAAAACCAAAGTATCAGCTGTGGTTGATCTTCAGCTCGTCTGCTGCCTCGTTCTCAGGATGGGTTGCAGGAAGAGAATCCACACATTTGCATTAATCCCTCTGCCTTGCTGTACTCCCTGGGAGAGTTATAGAGCCTTAATCAAGAGCTGATGCTGTTGTGCTAGATGCTTTGCTGGAAGCTGACTAATGTATGACTTTTTTGACAAGTTAGGAGGCTATTGATCCCGCAGGCTGGCATTGAACAACTGATGTGCGGCCATAGCCGAATACCCTGTTCCTCATTTTTTGCTTAGTAGCAGCAGTGCTCCTGTGAGCAGAGACAATAAGAGGAAATCTTTGATTGTAGAAGTGGCAACCTGCTAATGACTTCCATTCCTGCTTTCTCTCCTCTCAGAACATCCCCACCTTGGGAAGCGTAGCAATAACCATGGCGCTCCACAACTGTGATGAGGTGGCGGTAGCTGGGTTTGGCTATGACATGAGTTCACCCAATGCACCGCTGCACTACTATGAGAACATCAAGATGTCTGCCATCAAAGAGGTAGGGAGCTCCTGCCAAGCACACCTTCTTCCCAAGCCTGCTGACCGCCTGAACTCCACAGCCTGACTGGGATGGTGATGTCAACTTAACAGCTTTTCTGTATGGGTCAAAATGCAGCTCCGTGTCAGCATTTCCCTGTAAAATTCTAGACATTCTCCCAAGTGCAATGTGTGTTAAAAACGGTTATTTCTGCTGGGAAAAGTTCTTTGGAATGTGTATATGTGATTCCTTTTTCTCAGAATAGCAGGGAAAAGAGTCATGTAAATGTTAACTTGAGTAGGGTGAACGGTAACAGTTCTGCTCAGGGGTTGAAAAGACATGGCCTGCTGGAGCTTTTTGATCCATTGTATTGCTCTGTAATCCATAGGGCTCTTTTGCTTGTTGATCCCCTCCTCAGCTCCTGTGAAATGTGGGGGAGGTGAGATGAGCCTATGCACGTTAGCTCTCAGCTGACTGTTCAGCAGCAGCTAGTGTAAACACATCATGGCTCTATGGGGACTGCTCTTAGAAGCCAGATCTATCTCAGAAACATTTGCTGGTACTGATGCAGTGAGATGAACAACATTTTTTGAGGAACAAAAGCTCTGCTATTGATACAATGCAGCAGTATAAAGATATTCTTTCAGGTCTGTTTGCTTCCTGGGCCAAAGTAAAGCAAGCTGTGACACAGGTCAGTGGCTTCTACAGGGGGAAGGTTTGCTGCTGTTTTTTGGTAGAGCTCAATCTTTCCCAGCACAGATGTGGCTGTGTCTTTCTAAGATTGCTTCCCCCTCTTCACTGACTTCTAGGTAGAGGAAATTTCTTCATCCTACTCTAAAAGACGTGCAGTTACAAAGCAGCGCTGTTCAGAGGGAAAGAATGCTTGCTGCATGTTTGATGGACAGTAGCCATCTCCTGGCACTTAGCATTTGTTCACCTCAAGTGCTGTGCCATTGATTCAGGCCAGGAGGGAGGCTGTGTTTTTCCAGATCACAAGATAGGACTCTCATAGGCTGCATGACCCTAGGCAGACAGAGGCACTAGAGATCAGTGATTAGTCAGCTTGAGAAATGAGAAGGGCGTTTCTAATTGTCAGAGTAATGAAGCTTTGTAACAACCTCTCAGCAGAGACCAAGAGAACAAACTGATTTGGGAAAAGACTGAGAGGAGGTCCTCAGTGTGTCAAGAGACTGGACAGTGTGGTCCTGAGGTACCGCCTGGGCTTGTGGAGGTAGCAAGAAAGTCTTCCTTGCCTAATGGAATAACTAACCTTGGGTTTAATCTGTCCTGGCTTGGAAAGTGAGTGCATTTAAGGGGTATATAGAGAGGGTAGAACTGAATTGAGTCAGTAGGTACAGAGGTGTCTAGCTTGTGAAATTCCCCATCAGAAAACAGCTGAGGCATATCGTTCTTGTATCATATCAGCTTGCCTGGTTCTGGCTCTTTCCTGGATGTCTGCTTGTAACCACTGCCTAGGGCTGGGGGTCACTGCCCAGGTCTGAGTCAGTACAGCAGGTTCTTTCATCTTCCAGCAGAGATGTGACCAGACTAGAGTGAAAACAGATGCAGATGCCAGGCTCCAGAGGCAGGGACAGCTGTTCATTAAAGTTTCAGGAAAAGCTTTTGTCTCTCATCCTACTGGGTCCACTCTGGTGAATCAGCTGCCTTTGGTAGAATATCACTATTGCCCAGTTGTTCCTCTTGTCTCATAAAGATGTCAGTCCCATGGTCCATTCTTGGACATGGGGACATTCACAGTGGGTGTTCTGTGCCAAGCCTGTTTTGCAGCCTGGTAGGTGTCTCTGATGTCAAGAACACCTACAAGGGAGCTGAAAAGAATGACGTCTTCTTGCTCTTCCTCATGGATCAATGGAAAAAGTTGGCAAAAAGAGTTGGATGACAGAATCTCTGGTTGAAGATGCTGGTCCAGATCACTTGGATCTTTGTTTCTGGAGACAAATAGCACAAGTGCTACATAGAAGCCAGCAGGGAGTCGTTCTTAACACTATTTATCGTCTCAATAATAAACCTTTTATGACTCAGGGCAGTAGATGGAGATGAACACATGAGCTGGGTCTCCTAGAGATACTAGTCAGTGCCTGGTTTGACAGGCCTCTGCTGTCTGGAAGCTCTCAGTCATCATGTCCAGGATGTTCTGTACGGAGGTGAGGGAGCGTTGAAAGGTTCTGCTGAAACCTCACTAATTCAGATGTCACTGGATTTGTTTCTCCAACTGGGGCTGTTGATGAGAGCTCTGCAGGCCAGCAGAGATGGTTCTAGGAGGAAGGTTCCTGTTCCACTTGAAGGATGGTTATCTGATATGTGTCTGCCCATCTAATCCTCACATCCTCACCCACAGGCTCCTCTTATGTTTCGCTGCCCTAGTACAAGAAAAGCCATCTGTTCCCAACTATCAATAATTAATGATCCTCCTGCCTCGGCCCCTCCCAATATGACAAATTGTTTGTGATATTGTGGCATGTGAAGAGCAGAGAGAGGATTGGATTTCTTTTTCTCCCATTTAATATTAATGGTAGCTGGTAATTGTTAGTCATCTGAGGGTGAAGTTGAAAGGTGAAGGGCATAGTAGTTGGGTTGTGTTTTCTGCAGTTGTCAAAGAACACACAAATGGAGATTTGCCCCACTCTAGATTGAAAGCACCCTGCATACCCTGCTTGAAAAGAGATCTCCATGGGGTTTGCAAATCAAGAGGCAAACCTTACCTTTCGTATTGGTGAAAGAAGACTGACCCAGACCCAAGCCAAGGATCCAGATGCCTGATCTGCTCTGACACCCAAAGGCTCAAGGGCACCAACAGCATTTTCCTTAGTGTTACTTTGGATCGCTGGGATTGTGTCCAGATATAATTCTTCTGGTTCTCCTCTGCATCTCAGCCTCTAAAGGAGCCACTAAAGCAGGCTGTGCCTTGAAATTATGCAAGTGTCATCTTTGTCCTCTTTTCCGGCTTGCAGACCCATGGAGGTTAGAGTATTCATTCCTGGGCAGGGGAGTGGAACAGGTTTGCTTAACATAGCAGCATCACAGCACTGACACAGTCACCATGGGATGCAGCTGTTCCACCATAACTGCATCCCAGGCAGGAACCCCTACAATTTGACCAGGCTTTGGTGGGGCAGAACCTCTAATTCTGAAGTTTAACTCTTTTCAGTGACTGCCAGGCTCTTCCAGCCTGAATGATCAAAAATCTTTAGTATTTAAGCCTGGAGAGCAGTTCCAGGGAAGCACCTGAACTCCACCCTGAAACCATCACTGCCTTTACAGAGGAAATGTAAACACCAGCAGCATCCTGGGTCTGGAGGTGCCACACGTATGTGTGTGGCTCTTGGGAACATCCACCAAGCTCCTTCCTTTGCTTGGTGTCCACAGGGGGAATGGGTTTGCTGGCAGAGACTGTGAATCCTCTCAGCAAGGTGTGTTGCTGATTTATACTTGAGGGCTGCTTGACATCTCTCTGGACACCCTTGAAACCTGGTGACTCATCTCTGAGGAATTTGTTCTGATTACATAAAAAAAAGCCAGCAAAATGCACACACTTGTTCACAGCTGGGAGGAGATGCCTCTCCCATGCCAAGACAGAGGTGATAAGATCTCTGTGGAAATGAATGTGATTTTTCCTGTTGCTCTCTGGGACTGACTGCTTAATTTCCACCAGGAGAAACAGGCAGCTGCAGTGTATAGTTTTGATTAGTCTTTCCTTTCCCCTCAGGGGTAAAAACCCTCAAGGTCCAAGACTGTGCTGCTATTGCTACCACAGTAGGCAGCTGCCTCCACTGCCTCTTCCAGCATCTTCAAGTCCCTATGGTGGCTCTGTGGGGAGACAGGTGCTCTGGAGCTTCATTGGTGTTACCAATCAAGGGGACTCATGTGGTCTTGGCACTCTGGTCAGTAGTATGGCTGCAAAGTATGTATTCTCCTGTGCTTGTGAATGTTCAAGAGTGTATTTCTTCAGTTTAGTCCTGGGTGGCTTCCTTACCCTCTCTCCCGGGTAGCTATGTGTACTTCAACCAGGATACATCCAGACTGACCTGGTGGGAAATGACAGAATAATTTGGGTTGGAAGGGAGCTGTAAAGGGCATCTGGTCCAACTCCCCTGCAGTGAGCAGGGGCATCTTCAACTTGATCAAGTTGCTCAGAGCCCTGCCTGACCTGACTTTGAATGTTTCCAGGGATGGGACATTTACCACTGTAGATGAAACACTGTGCCAGTGTTTCACCACCCTCACCATAAAAAAGTTTCATCCTTATATTCAGTCTGAATCTACCCTCTTTTAGTTTAAAACCATCATTCCTTGTCCCGTCACACCAGGTGCTACTAGAAAGTCTGTCTTTCCTACAGGATTGTAATGATGATTGTAGGTTATTCTTTGCTTTCCTATGAACCTGCTCTTTTATTGCCGCTGTCTCCATGTTGAAAATGTCCAGATACTTCCCTTTTGAGGGCTGTATTTAATACAGACCATAGCTGATAAAACCGAAACTGTTAAGACACAGTTAAAAAGAAAAGCTGAAGTTAGGCCAGTTCGTGAAAATGTGTGTGCTTTTTCTTTAGATATAGTCCATGACCCTTTTCTGTTCCCAAGTGTACTCTGGGGAGCTAGAAGCCCACTGAGGTGTTGCTTTCAGTTCCAGGCTGTGAGCTGGAAGATCAGTGCTTCCAGTGCAAAGCTGACCCTCAATCCCAGCTTCCCTGCCCAGTTCTCCTTCCCTTCTCCCTTCCTCTCTCTCCTCTTCTCCCTGTCATGGCTGGGGATGCAGAGTCCCTGGCCTGCACTTCAGCAGGGCTTTTATGAGTGGTATGAGGACAACCTGCTGCTCTCTGATCTGTTATGGGGAGACTGCTGATGTGTTCTCTCACAGGTGATTTTTCAGCTCTGATCCTGTGTCTTTGTTTTAACTTTAAAAATGCAGAATGTCCAAGTGTGTCATCACCCTTCAATTGCTATTTTCCCTATTCCAAATGACTTTACAGCAGCTTTCAATCCTTGGCTGTTTCCATGGATGCTGTACAGAAAATGACTGAGCCCTTGCCAAGGTGTCTGCTCACTTGTTTCTGGTTTTGTGGCAATAAGTTCATCAGAGCCTAATTTTGATACAGTTTATTGTATTTTTATTTCTTGCTCAGGTCCTGTAACACTTCCTGCCCAAGCACTCTATGAAAATGTATTTTTATTACAGGTCACTGACTTCTATTAGTGTAGAAGTGTCAGATCTGGGAACATGGCAAAGGAATAATGGAAATGGAGGTGAGGAAAAGGGGAATAATTTAAAAATAGAGTGAAGGCTTTTTTGGATAAAAAGATGAATGAACCTGCCTAAAAGGATGACAGTAGACCTTCATTGCTAATGACAAAACAGGCTAGTGTTTCAGGCAGAAATTATTTCAGGATGGGAAAGTGACAGCATTTGGAATAATAAAAACATATCCTGGAGGAGTTAATGCAACTGAGGGAGCAGGAGGCTGTGTCAAATCACAGGAATGAGGCGCAGAACTGGCTCCCAGTATCCCACTGCCTGCTTTGCCTTCCCTGGCCTTATGGTCCAGAGGTGAGCTTCAGTCTCCTGGTCATTTCTTGCAGGAGAAAGAATGGGACCAGGGAATCACTTTGGATGCCACACAGGGAGCACCTCGAGCTGTCTTCCTAACAGCTGGCTGCAGTCTCCCCCATGCACTTGCGGTTCATAAAAGTGGAGTATGTGTGGCTAAAAGCCACCTTATCCATCCAGAGCCCATCTGTGGCATTTGTGTCACACGGAGGAGCTGCTGAGTGGTCTCCTTTTCACTGCAGAAGCGTATCAGGCGCTGGCGCCGATCTCGTTGGAGGTGTCAGCTCCTGTGATACAGCTGTGCCCAGCGCTTGAGTGACTCTGCCTGACCTGAGGGGGAGGTGGCACAGCTGCCTTTGATGGCTTCTTTCTGATCATTGCCTCCACTTCCCCAGCAGGTCTTTGTGGGAGGCTGGAAGACACCATCTTGTAACACTTCTTATTCAGCCCGTGTAAGGACTGTCACAAGGGCCAGGGGAGGTGGCCTGCAGCACACAGTGACACACAGCTTTGTCTCTGTCTCTCCTTGCCAGCAGCTACCTCTTGGAATAACCCACAAATATCAAGTTTGGAGTCTCGGCCCGTAAGGCACAAACAATAGTGCTTTATCATCATCTGGACTCTCTCTGTGAAGCCGTTCTTTGCATTTTAAATCAACGCAAGTTGCTTGGGAGGGGGTGGTTGGGCTGCTGCAGGCCCCCAAGTACCTTGAAGTTTGCAGTAGCCAACAAGAAGAACAAAACTCCTTTGAAAGCCAGGCAGATGTCTAGCCTAGTGATTTATAGACTGAAAACACAGCTATTCGAGCCTGGCTGATGAATTGAGATTGGAGTACAAGGAATGGTGCAAAATGAAATGGAGGTCAGCTTTGGAGGGGGAGGTTAGGGGCTGGGGCAAGGGGACCTCTGAAAGGGCAGTGCTTTTTCTTGGGGCCGGCGGTGATGACTGATGAGGTTTATACATTTTTTGTCTTTGTTTAAAAGCCACCTGTTTGACAGCATTTTGGCTGAAAGAAGGCCTCACATGCTTTTCCTGTGCGTAAGGACTGTGTGTCTGTGTGATAGAAATGTGGAAAGGATGACAGAATAGCAGTCATAACCAGAGACCAGGTATTGTTCAGTAGGACAGAAGTACAGTAACACCTGGGGGGTCACTATGCACTAATAACAACAAGGAAGGTAAGGGTGTAGGATGGACAAAAGTCAAATTAGGGTTGGGACAAGATCTTAGTGGGAAAAGACAGTAAGGGTGTGCTAGAGCCCAGCTGCTGGCCCCAGTATTGAACACAGACCTCTGTTGGGGTGCTAGGTACCAGCAGAAATCACACTGCCATGGATGTCCAGTAGGAGCAAGCATTACTGTCAAGGGGAGAGCCCAGGTATTCCTCAATGCTGTAGATAGCAGTTGTGAGGGCACAAGAGCTGATGGCCTTTCAGAGCTGATTTTAGCAGGCATGAAGACCTTGCAGAGGGGCAATTTAGGAAACAGCCTGAGTGCCTTCACAGTTAAATTAAATGGAAAGGCAACAGAAGGTGTGTTATAGCTCAGATTTTGCTTCCAAAAGGAAGGGACTTGGTAAGCAGGGCTGTACCTAAACTTCAGGGTGGAACTCAGAAGTGCTGTCAGGGTGCTCGGCAGAATTGGCATGTGTGTGCAGACTCTGACCTCTCTTCATTTAGGCCTAGCCTAGGAAACTGAGTTACCAAAATCAGATTCACTGAAGGGCTTGTGGACTCATTGTAGACTTCAAATCTTTTTTGCAAAAAGTGCAAAAATTATCTGCTGTTCACATTTTCAGCAAGGGGGGATCTGGCAGAAAAAAGGTTTGTAGACATAACTTCATAAATAACTGCTTCAAAATGGTGTTAGAAGGGCTGCAGTGTCCAGGGAGCTAAAGAAAGGAGAAAATGTAAGGATTAAAGAGCCAGAGTGGGAACCACATGAATGAATGTATTATCTCCATAAGGATGATATGATGAATGTGAGGCAAATAGTGGCTTATGGTAAAAAGTTCAAAGAAATAGAAAATAACTGGGTCAGCAGTGAAAGCCAAAAGCTGTTGAAGCTAATGCACTGTGTGTGAGAGCCTGAGATCTCTGTTCCAAGCCACTGTGCTGTTGAACGAATTAAGCTGCAAGTCCAGAGGAAAAGGTCCTCAATAAATCTATCAGGTTACACGTGGCTCCAAAGGATTAGATTGTAGTGGACATAATACTTCTTTCTCCTTTCTTTTTTTGGGGGGATGGGAGCAAGGCAAGGAAAATAATCCTGTCAAATCCAGACCTCTTAATCTGACCTCAGAGGTACCACTCAGAAGTTCAGAGCAGAATTTAAATGGAAGAATAATTAGATCCTGAAAGTAAACACAATATGGATTTGACAAAGGCAGGTTACAAAAACTAATTTAATATCTTTAGTTGATTAAAAATAAATTCATTCTGGGGACAGAGGAAGTGTATTAAGTAGCTCAGTCTGTCTGAAGTTCAGTTAAGCATGCAATAAATACTATGTTGTGTGAGATATTATTAGTTAAGCTTCAGAAGCTACGGTTTGATGGAACACCTGTATGTGAATAGTGTCTCTAAAGAACACAAAGAGCAGCACTGAATAAACTGCAGGGAGTTCCCCTGCAGGAGGTTGTATTTAGTGTTTGCTTTAATGATTTTTTGGCACAGAAGGCAATGGTGTGCAAGTGGAATTTGCGATGATACAAAGCCAGGTGTGGTCTATACAAAAGAGGATGAAAATACCATCCAGGAAGACCATGAGCACCTTGAGAGCAGAAGTGAACTGGATGGCATGAAACCAAAGAGTATGAATGAAAGGTCATGCTGTTTGCAACAGTAACAGAAATTTTGACACTAAGCTGGGAAAGCATTATTTGGCAATGGCAGAGGGGGAGAATGTTTGGGTAGGTATGAATAAAACACAGGATAATTAAGAGTCCCTTGCTGCCTTTGTTTGTATCTTGACGAATATCATTTTGTCAAGACCTGGGGAAAGGACTTCATGTAGAGATAGAGAATTGCCTCTGCATGAGGCATTGGTGAGCCTTTTTTACTGCTTCCCAAGACGTAAATTTGAAGTAAACAGGGACAGAGAAAGCTTCGACACTTCAGGAGATTTCCCAGTTTTCATAGAAGAGATGAGTGTGGCTTGTTCACCTAACCCTAACCTTGCTAAAATGAAGGCTGAGAAGAGATACAATTGCTATGGATTAATTAGCAAGAGCTAAAAGAGCTCTTGAAAGTTGATATAAGAATGACTGGTCTTAAAAGAGCTGTGAATAAATCTTTCCTAAACATGAAAAGATGAGGGTGCCCAGCCTTCCCGTTTGTGTCACTACATGTGGCTCCCAAGGGGTGCAGGCGGTGTCCCAGGAGCTCTAGAGACAAGGCAGTGCAGGTTAACATAGAGTTAAATTAGCACTAGTGAAGATGGAAACTGACTGTTACCACTGAAGTGGCATTTCTTGCTGCTGCTGTGGTTTCTGTGCAGGTTTTCAGGGAGAAATGCTGCTAACTTACAGAAATACAGAGGATGTAACAGAACTGAGAAACCTTCTGCTTTACAACTTGCTGTTTTTCTTGAATGCATTCTTCATTGACTTCATTCTCTCCGATTTAATCTTACTGTATTTTAAGATATTGCTATATACTTGATAAGACTAACGTGCTCTGAAGCTGAGGCATTCCCTGATTATAATTGATTACACATGGGAAGCTTACCTTCCTCCTGGGTTGGTCTTTAAAATGTTTTCTTGGTCTTAAAAATATTCTACTTGGCTTCTCTTGAAGGAACAGAGGATGTTTTGTGCTCCCTCATGGCGTTCTCAAGAAAAAAAGGACAAGTGGTTTGGGGCTGCTACATTTGCATAGCCCTGAGAGGTGGTTTTAACTGATGATAAATTTTGATCTAATAACTGTGACCAAATGATCACACATCAGAGCCACTGCCACCTCTTTGGGATGGACGTAACAAACAGTGCATCTGCTTGCAGAGCGACTCTCCTCCTGCTGTTTCTCTCTCCACTGAAAAGAACAAACATCTACTAATCACAGAGGGACTCAAAGCAAAGGAAATCCCAGCCTGGTCCCCTAAGGGCTCTGGAGCCTCCTGGGCTGTTCCTGGTGGAGCTCCCAGAAGTTCATTACAGGACAAGCAGCCCATTTGTTTGCACCAGTGGAAACAAACGGTTGGATTCAATGATCTTAAGTGTTTTTCCTAAACTAAATTATTCTCCTCGTTTAAGCTCTGCCAGCTGCTGTGCTACTCAGGGTGCTATTTAGGGTGTATATATAGTGTTACATTGCCTTTCCCCTGTCAGGGTAAGGGGAGTGAGGTGCCTGCCTCTCTCTGGCAGTTTGGAGAAATCTGCTCCAGCTTTTCTCCCCACTGGGGCTGCTGGGTTGGGAATGCAGCTTTGCCTGATTAGCTCTGTCTGTCAGTGGGGTGAGTCCCTCTCCTGTAATCAGTAACTGGAGCTGGTGTTGAAGACATGCCTCATCCCTCCTGCCCGTGTTGCTGTTGGGTGTGGGGGGAGCAGCACCGCGCTGAGCCAGCACTCTGCTGGTGCTCTTTGTGTGGGGAGATGAAGAATCGTCCTCAGTGGGGAGTTCTCTTCCTCTGTGGTCTTACATTCAACCACAAAACACTCAAGAGTGATGCCGCAAGCAGCACTAAAATCTGTGAATCAAATGGGAAGCTGAATAGTGGCAATGCCCAGAGTGTAGAGCAGCCTGGATGCTGAACAGCCACAGCATTACTGGCCTTGCCAGGAGCCTTGGAGTCAGTGCTGGAGCTTTCATGTAAGAGGCTGCAGTTCCACTGACCAAAATTTTACTGTTCACCTTCTGTACTTAAATTCCTGCTCCACTTAGACCTTTCATGAAGCAGATTTCCCTTTGCCATCAGATAAGGCTCTTTCTTGGGTGTCGCCTGCAGTGAGGTTTTAGGTGGTCTGAGTTTGCCTGGAAGTGGCTGCTACCCCAGTGACCATCCATACCAAGGGATGCAAGCAGGTGGTACTGGGTGAAAACAGTTGGCTTCTCACACCGTTTGATGAGGCTGAAGTATGTGAAGGAGGCATCAGCTTGTGCTCTGATGTGTCAGGCGCATCAGTCCCCCTGGAGCTCCAGGTAGGCTTTGAGCAATCCCAGTGTAAGTGAACGTACTGAGCCTGGTGCTGCGGCGTGGCCCCTGTGCAGCAGACAGCTGCTCCTGTTGGCAGAAGCACACAGGCACACTTGGCTGCCTCTGCCGGTGCTTTGTGTCCCTAGCAAGGGGCTGTGTTGTCAGAAGAGACACTGCTGTGTGGCAGGGGCCAAGCCCAGGACCCCCAGCTGCCATGCCACACGTGGGACTGTTCCCAGCATGTTGGAGGATTCTGGCTGTCCTGCTGCAAGTGACAGCCACATGTAGCCCTGCTCTCCCTGTTCCCTCTGCTCTGTACCGGACTCACTCTCATTGCTGCTTTCTGAAATTCATCCTTTTTTCCTTCCACAAGCTAGCTTTCATCCTAGTGCCAGTTTTTAGTTTCTGCTTTTATGCTAGCAGAAGCCATGCACCGAGTTGTTTCTGAGAAGCATATTTTCAGTTTAGAGATGGAGTCTTCTGCATTTTCAGAGTTCCAGAGAGCATCAGCAGTTTACCATGTGTTGCCCTGTTGTTCCTGGTACTGGTGTACTCTTTGCAGCATTCAGGTAACAGTGTCACTGGGTGAAGAGGAAGTCAAAGACTCACTTTGAACACAAGTTACAAGATAAGACCTGCCTGACCTTTCCTTAGCAGCTTTAACTGTTGCCATTCCTGTGCACCTAGGTGATAGAATAGGCTTGTAAACACACCACAGCAGCAAGAGAGCTATTTCCAAAATGTGCTGAAGATCTTGATAGAGACCTTGAATCCCTTGTATTTCTTGGCAGCAGGCTTCACACCATGACCAGGTCTGTCTGTGCTATATAGTCAGCAGTAGTGGCTGAGAGCTGCTGGAGAGGACAGGACATCCAGAGATGACAGGAAAGCCACATGCACAGTGTGTGTGGTAGATGCAACCAGAGCTTTACAGGCAGGTGCTCATGGTTTTGCAGTGGATAAACTGGATTTAGCTACCTATGACAAGGTGCCCTCAGAGTGCTCATGGGGTTCTGCTTTGTTGATTGAGACCATCCTGTAGAGTGATTTTAATATGGTCTGGATCATATTTAGAGCTCAAATTACTTGCTGACCAGAACACTGTGCTAGAGACATGGGTTCATTTACTGGAATTTTTGTCCTGTAGGGAGATTTTGGGGAAAGTTGCTTTATCCTGCTCTGCCTTGGTCTCCCCAGGGGACAAACTATTTTGTTATTAAGTGCTTTAATAGTACCAGCACAGGGGATGATGTCAGACACCATGAACACAGCTAAAGCCTGCTGCAGGGAGCACATCTGGGTGGGCTGGCATCATTATTCTGCAGTGCCTGGCTGGAAAGTGTGACAATTTCACCCTTAGCATTGCGTTAGTGTAACCTTTGGCATGTGATTTCCTCTTGATGGAGCTGGTGGAGTTGAGAGCTGGCTTTGGTGGGCTGTTTGTGGGGCTTTTCAGTTGCATGCACCTCCATACATTCCCCAGAGACCCCAGGGAGCTGTATATAGGTACATGTCCTCCCATCATGTTTCCTGCCAGCTCTGTTCCTCGGCACGTCACCATGCATTCTGTGCTGCTGGACTCCTGTGTGCAGTGGCTTGGTAGGGCAGTGTAACCAGCTATATCTGCCCAAGGTGAAGGCACCTGGGCTTCCCAGATCTCATTATGCCAAAAAAACTTCACACAGCCTCACACATGGGGAGAGCTCTTATCTCAGGTACATGGATCTGACCCTGCTGACTGTATTGGCTTTAAATCAGAGAAGACTCTTGGTCTGCATGGCCTCTTCCAGTCTGCAGCAGAGTCTGTCTCCTAGACAGAAGCTACTGCCCTGCCCCAGCTAGAGTCTCCCACAACATGTGGGATGGGAGCACGCTTGACTAAGATAGCTGCTGACCTCCTGTCTTTCCCGTTTCCTTCCAGTCCTGGACGCACAACATCCAGCGGGAGAAAGAGTTCCTGCGGAAGCTGGTGAAAGCCCGAGTCATCACTGACCTTACCAGTGGGATCTGAGTGGCTGCAGCCACTGCCTCCAAGGGAGGAGATGAAGATGCACGCTGCAGCTCTGGGTGCAGGCATGACAGCTGCCCCGCAAGAATCCCACCTCACTGAAGACACACAGAGATGCCCAGGTGCTCTGGGAAGACCCTCTCTCCTTGCCAATCTGCACGGGGGTTGCATCTGCTGCCTTCAGGCCTAGAGCTGGCAGGAGGTGGGCAAGAGGCTGAGTGGGCCATTCTTGAACTCTTCATCGCAGACGGATCTTCTATGTCCTGAATTAAACAGGAAAGACTCAGGAGAGAGAAGAAAGGTTTGTGAATAAAACGATTTGTGCCAAATGGGAGGTGATGCTGCCCCGAGGCAGCAATGCCTGAATGTATAAAGTATTATTTTTTAAAAGAAACTCTGCTGGAATCATACTCGAAATACCAGGGTGCAAGGCGAAGTCTGCTTGTGCACAGCCCTACGAAAAGCCTGGCCTCTCCGTGCTCCATCTGCATTGTCATTGGCCTCAGACCTTTCCCCAGGAAAACAAATTCGTCCAGAACATCGGCATCATTAGTGCTGCTGTAATTTAGAGGGAGAATAAGGTCTTTCCCTCATTCTCTGCTTGGAGCTTCTGGATAGAGATGAGCATGGGTTTGTTTTTCTGCACTTTCCCTTGCTTCCCACATAGAGGCGGCAGCAGCAGCCACTTTATTTGGCTGTGTTTTCCATAGCCGTTTGCCCTGCTCTGCCTCTGTCCTGACCCCAAGGTGGAGGGGGGAGCTGATGGCTTCCTCTGCTTGCAGCAGACCTTCCACACCTTCCTGCCTGTCACAGCGGTGACGAACCTGCCTTGTGCTCCAGGCTTTCAGGCCTCTTGGTTTGTGCCTGCTGTGCAGGGCCCCCTTGGAGCACATTGGTGCCACTGTTTCTGGACAGCATCTCACTTTATTTTTGTGGGGGAGAGCAGTAATTTATTCTTGGGAAGGAGGTCAGATCTTGCACAGAAATCTGGTACTTTACGGTTTGAGAGCAGACTGCTGAAGATGGTTTTTTTCTGGTCAAGGCTTGATCATGTTCCCTATTTAAGCAATGTGACCTCAGTGACGATGGAGCCTGCTGGCATGGATCAGGGACCACTGGGAAACATCACGGCCTCTGCTACCTTCATTTCCAAGCTCCTGTGCTGCTCTAGCACTGCTGCTCCTCCTGCTCTCAGGAGCACGTCCCTTCCTTTGCCGTCTTGGTCCTAAGATGCAGTATTTGCACATTTGATTTGTATCTGTACTTAAGTGGAGCTGGAATGAACAGAGCAATGTGGCCAGGTGTGAGGACAGTGGGGTGGTTTCATCCACCTGGAGAGCATGGGCAGGAAGGGGACTGCCAGGGGAATGCTTACAGGTGAAAATTGGCTCCCCATGCTCTCCTAGCCTGGTTCAGGCTGGACTGTGCCTGCAGGCACTGTCCCAAGCTGAGGCTCTGACATGCTGCCAGCCAGTGCTGGCGTCAGTGGAGGGAGGATCCCAGAGGGGTGCTGGTTGGGCTCATCTTCTCAGCGCTGCATCTGACATAGTCCAAGGATTGTGGTCTGCCTTGCTCTGCACTGAAGGGAGAACATGGCCCTACCATGGACAAGGGATGCTGAGAGCAAGGCTTGCACCGTTCCCCTGGGTTGCCTCTGCTCACTCTGATTTGCAGGGGGCTCTTGCTCTGATACTGAGACTCCAGAGGGGACATGCAGGAGGGGCAGGCAATAACTCAGGCATGGGGCAGATGAGCAAACTGTACAGAATTATTTGAAGCCACACTGCAGGCAAAGGCAACTCTGACGACATGCTGCTGGGTACTACCTACAGGCTAGCATGCAGCGTGTCTCTCAGGAGGCCCTTCTGTATGGTGCACCCATAGCCAACGAGCTTTCTCAGGGGCAAGTCCTGTCCATCTTCTGGCGTTGTGGCTGCTGCTTGCATTCTAGTCTGAGAGCAGCTCAAAGAGTCTGCCTCTTCCAGGCTGCAGAAGACAGATACTGGAGGTTCTTCCTTCCCTTTCCTCTTCATGTCCCCTTCCCCTGTCCCTCTGGCCTCCCAGCCCAGTGGTCCCTGGTCCCCCCCATACATGCCTGCCCTGGCAGTGCCTCCCACTAGGGTGCTTTGTAAGGTTTCCAGCAGGTTTTAGGGCATGTGCTGTGGCAGATCTTGATTTGACTATTCTCCCCCAATTTGGTTTTCCTGCTCAAGGAGCCCAAGGGACTGGATTTCCATGACTCGTACCAAGCAGTGCTCTTTTGTGGTTCCTGTTTGTCAGCCTGGGCCTGGGACCAACATCTCTAGAGTACCTGCCTCAGTCACAGTGGGGATGCCTGGGGAGGACCAGGGCAAGGTTGTGGCTCGGTAAGGTGGACACGTACCCTCTGCCTGGGTGCTTGAACTGAGTCTTTAACCAGCTGCTGCAGGAGGTCTGGGGCAGTGATGGGATGGTGGGCCCCATGCATATGCTACAGTGAGCTGAGTGGGTGGCTGCAGCCTGGAGGAGGAAGGGGGGTGAACAGCCTTGGTGTCCCTGCTGGGCTCTTCTCCACCTCCTGGGGGATGCACTCGTGTGGTGGCTTGTGATGGCATTAATTAGATTTAGTCCATTTTATTGGGCACTACAAAGCTATGGGGCACTTTAAACTTCCAGCTTGCTGGCTCCAGATCCAGGGAGGGAGCATGGCATCTGCTCTGCTTTCCCTGGTGTCCCAGCTTCCCACCATGGTCAGGGACAGGACCTGATGGGAAGCTGTCCCAGCAGACCAAGAAGGTGACTCCGATCCTTTCCCTCCACCCAGTATCCAAGCAGAAGAGCTCAGACCGAGTAGGTGAGCATGTGGCCCATGCTCACTGGTGGGTCTGACCACCTGCAAGTAGAAGGAAAGAGAGGATGGGGGAGGGTTTGGGGGCCAAAGGCTCCCCTCTAACTCACTGTCCCATTTGATGTTGGTGGGGCAAGCACACCCACAGAGCATCCCAGGGCTGGGTGCTGGGAATGTGCAGTTCCTGGATACTGTTCCTTTAGTTGCCTCCCTGTGTGCACCTGCAGCCACCTCCCGCCCTCCGAAACACAGCAGTCCTGCCAGCTCCAGCGAGCGGTGCACGGGTCAGAGCAGGGTCAGTGGGACGGATGTGAGTCTTGGCCTCTCCCTCCCAGTGACTCACCTTCAGCTCGGAAGGGAGAGCCCAGGGGAATTCTTCACAACCTAAATATAGAGCAGGGTTGCCTGGTGCCTCTGATGCGCTGCAGGGCAGAAAGGCCACTGGGGTGGCAGGGAACCTGGCTGGAGAGGGGTCTGTGCAGCACAGGGAGGTCAAGGAGCCACCCCCTGCAGCAGGGTCTGGGGAGCTGCAGGCCAGGCAGCACCCACTGCTCCAGGGCAGCAGCCAGGGAGCTGCTGCCACATTGACCACACCATGAGTGCTGGCTGCTCATGCATTTGTGGGGTACAGCCCTCCCTCGTGCCTGCCACCCTGGCACAGGGCTCCCTCCACCAGCTTCCCACGTTAGGGGTAGCCGTGCTGTGGCCTCAAGCTCACACGTGCCAAGTGGAGGCACCACAGCCAGGGAGCACAAGGCAGCAGTGGGATTCTCTGCAGCCCAGCATCCCTGGGCTTCCTTTTCCTGAGAAGGAGCAGTAGGGAGGCCCTGCCCTGGCCTGTGGCTTTACCTCTCAGTGCAGGCACTGCTAGGATAGGGGGAAGGTGTCCAGACAGGGCTTTCTGTCTGTCTTTATCAAAAAGGAGCAGGCAGACTGTGAAAAGAGAGCACTGGGGGACAGGCAAGTTTCCAGGCTGCCTGGCAGCTGCCATACTGGGCTCCACCAGCACCGGAACCAGCATGGTGTGTGCCATTGGTCCAAACATGTGTCACACAGTATTAGAGACGTGTCCTTCAGTATAGGTGACTTGTGCCACTACCCAGCCCCCTGGGCACTGGCTCCTCACACAGCCTGCACAGGGACTCGCTCCAAAGGCCAGTGCACTCACTGGTATTGTACTGCACCAAGCTGAGATGCAAGAACTCAATGAGTTTTTAAAATTAGTTTTAGTTTCTGCGATTATTTTTTTTTATTTCCCCTCTAGGCAGGGAGGACAAGAGTCTTGCAGGCTCTTCCAAGCCGGCTTATGTCACATCGATTCAGTCATATCACAGAAGCAATAAAGCTATCAAACAAGCTTGGCTGGCCTCTTTCTTCTGCTGCCTTTGGCCCTTTGTAGGGGAATCAGAGGGATTCCCCAGCTTTCGCTGTCCCCAGCCTGTTTTCACTGCTGACTCTTCCAGCACAGTCAGCCAGAGGCAGCTGCTGGGAGCTGCAGCAGGCCCATGCCACTGGCCTGGTGCTGGGGATAGGAGAGGACTCGCTCCTCCCTGCAGGTGACCTGAGAGGTGGGAGAGGGGCTGGTGGGATGGGTGCATGTCATGTTGGGGGTCGAAGGGCTGGGGGTTTGTTCTGCCTGGGGCAGGCTGCCTGTGCCTGCTCTCTCCGGGACTCCATGCCAGAAGGGTGGCTCCCACCAAGGGTCACAGCAGCAGTCAGGCTGGGTGCGGCCCTGAGAAAGGCAGGTGTCCAGCCAAGTGACCTTCTTGTCACAGTGTTCGGGAAGGAAGTTTAGGAAGCTGGGGGGCCAAGGCTGTGACCAGCTCCGACACCTGCCAGGTCCCAGCAGGAAGAGCATAACTCCTGTGGCAAACTCCAGCGATGCTGCAGACAAGTCAGAGACAAGTCAGAGACAGTCCTATCACCCAGGGAATGGGGTGGCTGCTTCCTGATGAGTGGCTGGTCTGCTAGACCTGCGAGATTCTAAATGCATGGGGAGGCTTCCTGACAGGAACAATGAGATACCACAGAGGCAACTGCCCAGCCCTCCTGAGTGTATGGCTGCAAGTTCCAGATTCTTTCCAGAAAGAAGATGCTGGAGCTGCTCCAACTCTCCTTGTCGTCCTCTCTTCCCAGCCCTTAAAGAGCAAGGCCGCAGCTGCCATTGGGCTGGGCTAGCCCCAGCGGTGGCTCGTGCCCCATCCTGGCTTTGGGAAGGCTGTGGAGGGACAGAGCACAGAGCCTAGGACTGGGGTGCGCAGGGAGAGCCTGTGGGAGGTTCAGATGGGCAGAGACAAGGACACTAGTTCTGGAGCAGGTGTCACTGAAGGAGCCACATCACAGCTGAGACTGGAACGATGCAATCGGTCAGTCCATCTGCGTCACAGCTCTCTCTTCCACATGTTTTGTCACACCCAACCATGGCCTCACACAAACACCGCAATGGCTTGTGACATGCTCAGTCCTGCCATCTGGATAGGCTGCGTCACCCCCATCCCACCTCACGCAAGGGTGGCATCATCAGGGACATATGTCACAGCAGGCCCTGGCTCTGCAGGGCTTAAGGGACACAGATCACCCCATCCCTGGGGGCTGGGGGCACAGGCTGCTGCTACAGGTGGTACCTTATGAGGCACCAAATCATCCTCTGTGAGCAGAAGTCAGGGAGCAGATCATCTGGAGACCTGTGGGGCTGGGGACCCTGCCTGCACCCCAGCACACTGTGGGGCTTGGCACACACTCAGCACTCTCAAGGCAGAACCAATACTTGTAGGAGCTCACATGGAGAGAGTGCCCTGATTCCGGTACGGCACTGCAATGTACCACCTCCTGCCACTGTGATCTTGAAGGGACAGGGAGGAGGTGCGGCTTGGCAGGACATCAGTGAGGCTGATGGCAGCAGTGGGGTCACATCTCCCATGAAAAGAGCCAGGGGAAGAGGAGGGAGCCAGGCCCCCTAGATGTTGGGGGCCACAGACATGAAAGAGTCACACCTGGAAGAGGACAGAGACTTTGCACAGCCGTCATTTCACAGGACTGGGGATACCATGAACCCACCTGTATGGGCTGTGTGCTGTGTCCCACACAACCCAACTTCCCACCACCGGTATCACACCTGCAGAAGATCCCAGCTGTGCCCTGGTAAGTGTGAGGCCCAGCCCAACCCACAGGGAAGGTGGGAAAGGACAGAACCAGCACCTGGGGCTGTTCCCAAGCCCCGAGGCAGCCTTCCTTTCCACTGTCAGCCCTTCCTGCAGGCAGGGCAGGTTCCAGCCCCATGGGGCCAGGCAGGCAACCTGGCGCAGGAGATACCACTTGCACAGAAACTTTCCATGTGGACATCCCCTTTAGTCTGCAGCCCTGATCTTTGTTCCCTGTTCCCCAGCTCATTCCTCATCCCAGGAATGTTCTTATGGCCTCCAAACCTCTGCTGGGCCAAGGCATTCAAGGTCACCTCAGCCAGCTATTGTGAGGGCATCAAGGATAGTAGAGGCCTGAGGTCATGGGGCAGCACAGCCCCACGGCAGAGCCCCCCATCCCATGCAGTCCCACTAGCAGACATGAAACCACTTACAGCCACAGGCTGGGCCGAGCTACCTGTGCTGGGCGCAGGGACCAGGACCATGTGGTGCCACACCAGGGCAGAGCCTCCTGCCACCTCAGCTGTCCGGTGGCTGGGACAGCTTAGTCTGTGTCAGCACATTCCCTGGCAGGTGATGCCGCAGGAGGGACGCAGGAGTTTATCATCCCCACGCTGAATAATCCGATGAGATGAGACAAGAGGCGGATGGCTCTGCTGGTGGCTCGCACGTGCCGCCTGTCCCCTCTGCAGGACCGTGGGGTTTCTGGGCTGCCGAGCCACGAGAAGCCGCTAACTCCACACCGGGGGCCGAGGGGCCAGGAAAGACCACACGGGCCACCCAGGGCCGGTGTAGAGCCGTGGCCCAGCCCCGGCGATGGAGCCGCTGGCCCCGCTCCAGCCACGGAGTTACATAAACCCCGGGGAGGTCGCAGCGAGGCGGTGGAGCGGATGACACGGCCGGCAGCATCCCGGGACCCGCAGCCCGTCCGGGCGCCTCCAGACC